>QRFB01000694.1:11753-47588 GCA_008931105.1 Oenanthe javanica
AACAGGAAGGATATTCATGTGACTAAGCATAAAGGACCCAACCTTGTTTGGGTACCAAAGAAAACTTGATTTGTGCTTGATTGCAGGGCACAAGTAAGAAGAAGGTCATGTGGATTTTGGACAGTGGCTGTTCAAGGCATATGACTGGTGACAAGGCCCTGCTGTTACAATTCAAAGAAGAGGCTGACCCAATGGTAACCTTTGGAGACAACAGCATTGGCTTCACCATGGGATATGGCAAGTTGATTCATGGAAATGTTGTCATTGAAGATGTAGCCTTGGTTAGTGGTTTGAAGCATAATCTGCTCAGCATCACTCAATTNTCTTCTCAGCATCACTCAATTCTGCAACAAAGATTTGAAGGTGGAGTTTGATAAGGAACTGTGTCTCATATCACACAGGAAGACAAAGGAATTTGCTCTGCAAGGAGTAAGAAAAGGAAGCCTGTTTGTAGCAGATTTGGACTCTGCAAACAAGGAGAAGATTTGCTGTTTCTACACAAAGGCCTCAGAAAATGAAAGTATGCTTTGACATAAGAGGTTATCTCACTTAAATCTCAAAAACATTAATTCTTTAGTCAAAAGAGAATTAGTGAAGGACCTGCCCACACTTGAATTCTGCATAGAAGGATTATGTGAGGCATGTCAAAAAGGGAAAATGAAGAGATCTAGTCACAAGAGTAAGGAATTCACTTCAATCACAAAACCACTACAATTAATTCATATGGATCTGTTTGGACCAGTAAATGTCATGTCCATGTCTAAGAAAAGATTTGCTCTAGTCATGGTTGATGACTTTTCAAAATACACTTGGGTGGAATTCTTGCACTCAAAAGATGAAGCTCCTGAGATCATCATTGAAAATTTGAAAAGATTGGATAAAGGCCCTACACCAGTAGTTGCCATAAGGAGTGATAATGGTACAGAATTCAAAAATGCTATACTCAATGAATTCTGCAAGGAAAAAGGAATCACTCACCAATTTTCAGCCCCAAGAACTCCACAACAAAATGGAGTAGTTGAGAGAAAGAACAGAACTCTCATTGAAGCTGCAAGAACCATGTTAGCAGAAGCCAGTTTACCAACTAGCTTTTGGGCTGAAGCTGTTAGAACTGCATGCTACACTCAAAACAGAACACTCATCACAAAACCAGTTGGAAAGACTCCTTATCACATCATGACAAACAGAAGACCTTCTGTAAAGTACCTGTATGTGTTTGGAACCAAGTGCTTTGTTCTCAAAGATGATGTCAACAACCTTGGGAAGTTTGAAGCCAAGGCTTATGAAGGAATTTTTGTGGGATACTCTTTGGACAAAACTGTCTATAGAGTATATGTGATTGATCAACAGAAGATTATGGAAAGCNCAAAACTGTGTATAGAGTATATGTGATTGATCAATAAAAGATTATGGAAAGCACAAATGTTACATTTGATGATTTCAAATTCCCTGCTATGAATTTGGAAGGTGAGAACTGTGACACACTGAGATTTGAAAATGAAATGGAGCCTGAAACTTTTGCAACTGAAAATGTTGTCAATACTCATGAAGAGTCACATGTAGACATCTCATATGGAACTAATGTGGAAAGAGAGAATTAAGATTTCAGTCATATTCAACTTGAGAATTCTCCACACAACCCTGGCACTTACTCAGGGGGAGATTCTCAAGGATCTACAACAAATGGCAATCCCTTCAATAAGGAAGAAACATGTTCAAATGATAGAGATGTAGCTCATCAAATGAAATGGAATAGAACTCACACAGCTGATCAAATCATTGGAAAGCCTGATGAGGGTGTGAGGACAAGAAGAGCAACTATGAATGAATGCCTATTCGCTTGTTTTCTGTCTCATAATGAGCCAAAAAGGATTGAAGAAGCCATGTTGGATCCAGACTGGATAATTGCCATGCAAGAGGAGTTAAATCAATTTGTGAGAAACAATGTTTGGGAATTAATGCCACCACCAAATGACATATCAGTAATTGGCACTAAATGGGTCTACAGGAACAAAATGGATGAACATGGAATAGTAATAAGAAACAAAGCAAGGNGGTCTATAGGAACAAAATGGATGAACATGGAATAGTTATAAGAAACAAAGCAAGGCTGGTTGCAAAAGGCTATTCCCAGGAAGAAGGCATTGACTATGATGAGACTTTTGCTCCTGTTGCAAGATTGGAAGCAATTAGAATTTTTCTAGCCTTTGCAGCACACTCAAATTTTAAGGTATATCAAATGGATGTGAAAAGTGCATTTCTCAATGGTGAATTAGAAGAGGAAGTTTATGTGCAGCAACCTCCTGGCTTTGAAGATCCAAATTTTCCAGACTTTGTTTACAGACTCATTAAAGCATTGTATGGACTCAAACAAGCCCCTAGAGCATGGTATGACACCTTGTCAAAATTTCTTCTAGAAAATCATTTTACTAGAGGAACTATTGACAAAACTCTTTTCTACAAAAAGCATGGTGAGGATATCATACTTGTTCAAATCTATGTAGATGATATCATTTTTGGATCTACAAATGAAAAACTGTGTCAAAGGTTCTCTAAGCTAATGCAAAGTGAATATGAGATGAGCATGATGGGAGAGTTCAATTATTTTCTAGGCCTTCAAATAAGTCAAAAGGATGATGACATTTTCATAAGTCAAACAAAATACATCAATGACTTACTCAAAAGATTTGACATGCAAGACTGTTCAACTGCCAAGACTCCAATGTCTACAGCTACAAAACTTGATGAAGACAAGAAAGGAAAAAGTGTAGACATGAAGACCTACAGAGGAATGATTGGATCTCTCCTTTATCTCACAGCTAGTAGACCTGACATAATGTTCTCTACATGCCTATGTGCAAGGTTCCAGGCAAACCCCAAAGAATCTCATCTCATTGCTGTCAAAAGAATTCTGAGGTATCTAAAAGGAACATCATTCATGGGGTTATGGTACCCTAAAGAAACAGGATTCAACTTAGTTGGATATTCAGATGCTGATTTTGCTGGGTGCAGAGTGGATAGAAAAAGTACCTCAGGAAGCTGTCAATTTCTTGGACAGAGATTGGTATCTTGGTTTAGCAAAAAGCAACAATCAGTTTCTACTTCCACAGCTGAGGCTGAATATATTGCTGCAGGAAGTTGTTGTGCTCAAGTGCTTTGGATCAGGAATCAACTAAGGGACTATGGACTAGTGTTAGAAGGAATTCCTATTATGTGTGACAACACTAGTGCCATCTCAATTGTAGCCAATCCAGTCAACCATTCCAAGACAAAGCATATTGATGTAAGGTACCATTTCATAAGGGAACATGCAGAAAATGGAGTAATTAAATTATTCTATGTTCCTACACAAAAATAGTTGGCTGACATATTTACTAAACCACTTGATGAAGCCACCTTCAACTGGTTGGTTAGTGAAATTGGAATGCTAAACTCTTCAAGTTAGGTGGCCAAATAAATATATCTTTTCAACTGTTACAACAATTGTTTCACNCTTCAGGATAAATGGCCTAATAAATATATTTCTCCAAACAATTGTTTCACAGACATGAACCCAAGTGATTTATCTAAGTGAAACAAAACTGGTGTATATTTATGAATATGTCAGTTATATTGTTGTACATATTGTTAACAAATGTTTTTAAAACTATCTTGGAACTATTTTCTTGTTCTGAGAAAGCCTGAAAAGAATTATTATACTTGTGCATTATTAAATAACAAGTGTGATAATTAAAGATTCAGGANATTTTCTTGTTCTGAGAAAGCCTGAAAAGAATTATTATGCTTGTGCATCATTAAATAACAAGTGTGATAATTAAAATCTCAGGAATATCAATTAAACTCATTTCTCATTTTAGGATGAATAAATAAATTTTATTTATCTAAGAAATGTAGTTAGTAAATTATTATTTTGTTTTCCAAGAGAAAATAGAGTAATTTCTTAAAATTGGAGTTTGTAGTAAAGTGACCATTCTTTCTGACTTCTCGACTAAGTCTTATTGAGAGTTCTCGAATCGTTCATTTCTGAGAGTTCTCGAATGCTTGGAGTTCTCGAACAGTTCTTTTTCTGAGTTCTCGATCAAGTACTATTGAGAGTTCTCGAACCCTCAGAGTTCTCGACCATAGCTTGAATGAGTTCTCGATTGTCTTAGTTCTCGATCAAAGTCTGACAGTTCTCTACTAAAACAGCTTTACTCTTTTCTGAGTTCTCGATCACTAAAAACGATTACTATTCTAGTCGAGTTGTCTGTGTCATTTAAATCGCAAAGTAGATCTAACATTTCATTTCTACGCTTAACTACAAACTCAAAGAAACCCTTGCATTTCAACTATTACTCTTGTATCTCTCTCTCTCTCTAAAACTTTCGCTTCTTCTCTTCACTATTTCTATACACCAATTCAATGGCGTCCTCAAGCTCAGTTCCAACCGATGTTTTTGTCATTCCTGAAACAAATTTTTTGGCCATTTCCAGATATGCTGATTCAAAACCTCAGTACAAATGTTTCACCAAATTTCTTATAGATTCATACCTCAAAGAAGCCCTGTTAGCAAACCCAACCCTTTACCTGGACATTCTCGAGCAATTTTGGGCTACTGCGAACTGGGAAAGCATAGCACTAGAGGATGGTAGTTCAAAAATAGTGGTAACCTGCAAAATTCAAGGAGTAGATATCAGCTTTGATGAAGAGGATGTCAACAAAAGCTTAAAAATTCCAACTGAAGAGTTTCATAATGAGCCAACTGACGATGACTTGCTAGACTTTCTGGAAATCATTAGGTACTCTGATACTGTGGACAAAGAAGGGGAGAAGTTCAAACTGGGAAAGATTAACAAGAAATATATGAGGAAGGAGTGGTCATTTCTGTTCGATACTGTACTAAGAGTTTTCACCTGCAGAAAGACAGGATTTGACCAGGTTAGCCTCATTGCCATGAAGCTGGCCTACTCATTGGCCTACAATCAAAGGCTAAATGTTGGAAATCTAGTTCTTGGGGAGCTCATAACCAGGATTCCCAGGAGAGGTAATGAGATTTTTTTTCCTCGCTTTATTCAATTAATTCTCAACTATAAGAATGCTAGTTTAATTGAATTGCCTGGAATGAACAAACAGAGAATTGGCTATTCCAAATCCATGTCAAAAATTATTTTTGCTACATTGGATAGGAGAAACACAGTGAATGTGCCCCTTCAAATTACACCTCACATGGTGAGTGTATTTAAGGGGTACCCACATGTGCAGCCTAAATATGGTCATCTTGATGCAGTAGGGGATCCTAAGGTTGTAGAAGAACCAAGTGCACCTATCCCAAGGACCTCCAACCCAACTGCTAGCCCTTCTATGAATCCAATAGATGCTAGTCAACCAACTTCTACATCCTCTCAACAGGGTGTAGTTGTAAAGAAGAAGAAGGAGAAAACTGTAAGAAAAAGGGTACTAGAGACTGTTGTAGAGGATAACACTGAACTGGATGAGTCACCTGTGGAACCTTTAGCCAGGAGAAGAAAAATTAAAAAGGCCACAACTGACCACTCTACATCCTCTCAACAGGATGTAGAGATTAACAAGGGACTAAACCTACTACTAGGTGCACTTTCTCAACAAGGTGCATCTATTGAAATTGGGAGCCAGCCCACTCCACCTTGTACAGAGTCTGCACCATTGCAGGAATTCACTTCTGTCAATGAAGAAGTGTTAGTTGAAGAGGAGACACACTGTGCACCAGTAGGATTTTCTCTTGAAACTTCCCCATTTTCTCAGGGGGAGTTGCCAACACTCAGTTCTATCCACAATCTCTCTTCAACCTCTCAAATTTCTTCTCAACCAGCTGTGTCTAGCCAAACACACAAGGTTGTTGATCATCAGGATTCTCATTTCCCTGGTGAGCCCCATTCAAGTGACTTGGTGCATGACACCTTGCTCACCACTCAGGGAATACATTTAGATGGTGAGGGAATGCATGCTGAGGCATATCCTGATGACACCATCAAAACCACAGAGGTTTCAGGAGTTTTTACTTCAGACTCTGTGGGGGCTCAGGCATTTAATAGCCAAGTGTCTTCACAGACATTGGGAAATCTGGGGGACCTCCACTCCATGCAAATGGCATCCCCTAGACACTCCCCAGTCATTCAAAGACTGTCTCCTTAGGAGAAATCACCTATCCATCCATTGTCTAATGAATCGTCTGAGAAATTGGATGAGGAAATAGATACTGAGGGGAACACTGTAACAAGTGGCCCTAGCTCTCACTCTTTGTCACAATGGTTGGAACCTGTGCAACATGACAGGGATTCAGGACCATCATTTCATGGTGGGTCACTTTCTGATGAGAAATTAATGGAG
Source organism: Oenanthe javanica (assembly GCA_008931105.1). Lineage (NCBI taxonomy): Eukaryota > Viridiplantae > Streptophyta > Magnoliopsida > Apiales > Apiaceae > Oenanthe > Oenanthe javanica. Next base: position 18,099 of record QRFB01000694.1, read on the forward strand.
TTATATGGAGATCAATTAGAGGGGTTCTATAACATTGCTAAACAGCTTGTGACTTCTCATTTGCCAAATAAAGACTATGCTGCAATCTTGCTTGAATATGCAAAGGATCAGGAGGAATTAAAGGAGAAGAATGCAGATCTAGCTGAAAATGCAGAAACAAATGTGGATGCCTGGCTGGATGGTAAATCTGCAGTTAGTATGGAGGAAGCTTTGGAGTGGACAAGGCAAAAATATCTTACTTCTCTTGGATCCTGTGAGAAGACCTTCACTCCAAGTGCTATATATGATGCAATTCATGAAGCTGCCAAGGTTCAGCTTCAGTCCAACCACTACCTTGCCAAGGGAGTTCAATCTGAAATTCAAAATCACAGAACCAAGGTAGAGGGCACATTGCTGGCTATTGAAAACAAGCTCAGGACTGGAGGAATGTATGGGGGCAATGCCAAGGGAGATTCTGTGAAGACTTCACTTCTCAATTCCAAGATGGACTCCCTAGAGAAAGTGTTTAAGAAAATGATTCACAGTAACACAGCCATCCTAGATAATCAAAGGAAAATCAATAATATGGTTGAAGTATTATACAAAAACAGGCATGTAGACAGGCTGCCTGAGGATGTGCCCATTCACACCTTGTCTCCATTTAAAGTGGATCTGTTCTACCAGTCCAAGGCCAAAGATGAAGCTGCAAAGGCCTCCACAATTGACACTTTAAATGCCAGAGTGGATTCTCTCACATCCACAATATCCAAAGTTGTTTCAGATGTCCAAAGCATGAAGAAAGAGTCTGTCAATTCCTCTGCAAATCAAAGGGCCTCACTAGCTAACATTTCTGCTCAACTCACTTCTCTACAATCACTAATTTCCAAGATAGGCACAACTGGTCAGGCTCCTCCAGAACAATTGCCACCTCAAATCAAGCCAAGTCATTCTTCCTTTCTCCAAAGTCAAGATATCAACCTTAAGGGGGAGAAGGAAAGGAGAGAAGAGATAGAGGCTGAAAGGCAAAAGGCAGTTATGAAAAAGCTCAGGAGTGAAATTTTAAAGCCCAATTCTGACAAGGATTTTCTTGACCTTCTGCATCATATCAAAAAGCAAGTCAAGGGAAATCATTGGAGTTATAAGAAGATGCTTGATAATGCTATTGTTGCAGTGAGGGGAGTTAAGTTTGAACAGAATGGACAAATGTTCAAAGAGCCTCTAATTCAAATGGAGTCAGGCTATTTCAAAGTCTCAGTTGATTTATTCAAAAGACTATCCTACACTGAGCTGAAATGTCTGTACAAGGCAATGGAGTTGGTAACCCAGGAAGATGAAGAATTGAAAAGGCAAATTTTGGGATCTCTCCTACTTCTTGCTTTGCCTGAATCCTACTGTGGCCCAGATGGTGTGATGTTCATGACTAGAGGAGAAAAGCTTGCTCATTTCAAAATTCCTCAACATCTCAACTCAGGAAACAGAAGTCAAATCATAAACCTGATTGAGTTAATTGAAAAGAAGAAAGTAAAACAAGTTGAAGACAATGTGATAGTGGAAAAGATGAAGAAGTTTATCAAAGATCAACTATCTGATTTTGCAAGTGAAGAATTGAAAAATCAAAAGAAAGATGATGATGACAAGGATCAGGACAAGAAAGACAAAAAGCCTGAATCCAGAAATGATAAGGATGAAAAGAAGGAGAGCGAGAAAAAGGAGAATGCAGAAAAGAAGAAAAGAGATATTTCTGAAAAGGAGAAACAGTATCAAATGAGAAATCCTTCTAAGCAGCAAGGTGTTGATACTCACTCTAGCACACCTACCAAATCTCAGGGTACTAGTGTGATATCAACAGTTTCTGAAACTGCAACTGCCATCAAATCCAAATCTCCAAGAAGGATGTTCATGAAAGTAACTGCACATGGAGTAATAAGGAGAGAAATTAAAAAGGATCAGTCAAGGAAATTGAAGCCAAGTCAACATCTCAAAGTCAACACTGCCACAACAACTAAATTCAAGAATTCTACTAGCTCATTGCTAGTTAGATGTCCTAAGTGGAGAAAACAACTTGTTGTTCCAGATAAGGGTCTGCAAGTTAAGCCTATCCAAGAAATTGCAGAAGTCAACAAACAGAGGTTAAAACAGTGGAAGGCTAACAGGATTGCCAAAGTTGAAATCAGGGACAAAAGGATGTTTATCACAACTGTTGATGGGGAAGAAAAAGGTTTTCATCATGATAATAATAGTGCTACCACTCATGACATTAGGAGAGTGATCAGCCTTTTTGACAAGAAAAGCATGATTAACAAGTTGAGAATGATAGAAATGGCTCAGTATTTAGAAAAGAAGTATCAGAAAAAGCTTGACAAGGTAAGGTACATGGAGGAGATGATTGAATAGAAAAGGAAGGAGGATGAGAGAATAGAGAAATTGTCTGAAGAGCTAAGAAGGCAGGGAAAATGTAGGGTGTTCAATGACCCTGATAGAATTGAGTTTAAACTAAGAAGTGGATCCACAATCAAAATCAGGCTGAAGTTTATTCAAGACTATCATATGCAAACTCTCAAGATTGCTGCTGACATGTTAAAGGATTCTATCTTGATAGAGGAAGTTATGGCCAGGCAACAGCTTTTGGAAGTCATTGAAGAACATTAGGCAAGGGAAGAAAGAGAAAGAAAAGAGAAATATGACCAGGCAGCTCACCACCACCACCAACAACATAGGTAGGCTTGATATCTTGTATTAATTTGTAAAATTCATCATTTCCCAAATTGGAGGAGATTGTTGGACTTAAATCAAGCCTAACCTATTTAATTATTTGTCTTATTATAACATATTTAGTACTTCTGTAATAGGGTAGTGACTTAGATATTTCAATGTATTATTGCAGATAGTAAGTATGATCTAATTGTAATTCCAAGTTGTAATTTAAGTCAAAGAATAAAGTCTGTTAGAAGATTCAAGTTGAATCATGCAACTAGACAAAAGAAGGCTTATTGAAGAAATAAGGAATGCAGTTTGAGAATTCGACTAAGGCAATTGCCCATTCGAGAAGTCACCCATTCGAGAAGTCAGGAATATGCAACTGGTCGAGAAGCCTCAAAACACACGCATTGGCTCAGTATCCGATCGAGAAGTCATCAACGGATAAGTCATCATATATCGATCGATAAGTCATCATTTATCAATCGATGAATATAAAGATCAATTGAAGAAGAATATCAGTTGATGAATACAAAGGATCGATCGATATGCTTAACAGTAAAATATCAGTTGATTGTGACAACGCAAGTAAAAGATATTGAAGTCAATCGAGTAGTGTTAAATGTTATTCAATTCGAGAAGTCTAGAAAATTAATTCGAGAAGTTAGCAAAAGGAGCATTCAAGAAGTGGTAAAGCTGAGTCATTCGAGAAGTCACAGTTTCAAGTTTACATTCGAGAAGTCTATACTAATCGAGAAGTCATCAAATATAGTATGCAATCGAGAAGTCTAGACATTCGAGAAGTCAATCATTCAAGGACTAATCGAGAAGTCACAGCTAGTACTCAATCGAGAAGTCAATCTCTATGACTTCTCGAACCAATTTCAACAGAGTACTCGACTGCACCAAGGAGCTACTTTCAAGGAGAATTGCAGAACAANTTCTAATACAAATTAGATTGAAAGTTACATCCTGTGTTTATTTTCATGTTCTATGTTTTGATAAACACTTAACCTGTTTAAAATTCATTCATAGAATCACAGTTCATCTACCTTCCTTAAGTTCATCAAAGAGAAGAAGAAGAAAAGAAAAGGTTGAAGTATACATTCACCCCCTGTAAACTTTTGAACTCATAATTCCTAACAATTAACTAAAATTTGATCAATTTAATCATAAAAAATAAAAGAAAACATATAAACGAGTGTATATCTCTGTTTTAAAAAAACGTTTTTTTTATAAAAATTAGTCAAAAATCGGATAAATTGGTCAAAAATTGAATTAATCGGTCAAAAATCGGAATTAGTTGGTCAAAATTTTGAAAAAAATATATATTTAAATTATTGTATAATAAATTCAATTTTTTAATTTATAAGTTTGTTCTCTCTTATTTTAAAATTTTATTATATAATTACTTAAATATATATTATGTATAAAAAATTATATAAAAAAAATATTATTAAATTGATCCCAATTAATTCTCGATTATCCAATTAATCCATGTTCGGTTCCTTAACTAACTAATTCCAATTCCCATTTTTTATAACATCGGTGTATATATTTAAAGTCGATAACATAACAGGTCTACATTTACAAATACAACTTTTTAACCAAGATGTGATTTAAGAATAACATGAAACGATATTTTCTTGTGCTTAGTTACTAAAGTTTGGGAGCTCAAATGGAGATGAGATAAAAGTTTCTTCAAATATTAAAAAAAATATATTAATTTTACCAAAAACACAAAATAATATAATTTCATTAAAGAAGTTAATCAGTTTTCAGCAAACTCAACATAATATCATGCGTTCGGTTTGGCGTTCTTTATAAATTAAAATATATTTTTTAATAATATAAATTATTTATAAAGTAAATTAAATGCATTCTATATGTTTCATTAAACGGATTTAGATAAATTTTATGACGAATTCAAGCCTTTACATTTGATGTCCCACACCGGTGTCTGTCACTACAGAAATGAGAACAGGACTTTTGAGATTTATCACCCCGAGATGTGTCGTGTCTTAGTTGGTTGAGAACAAGACTTTTGAGACTTACCATCTCGAGATCCCAAGTTTGATTCCAGCTAAGTTCACGGAGATAAGCGGGACACTCATAAGTCAAGGTGCCCGGACATATGTAAAAATATCTAGCAAAAATAAATTGTACGTTTAATTTCCTAACTCGTACAGTCCGTATATTTTCAGTTCTTTATTTGCCATATAAAGTGCATAATCACTAACATCTACTTTCACCATGTACGTTTAATTCTTTCTCATTTTTTTAGCTCATTTTTCTTCTCTATGTTCTTTTATTATTTCCCCCCTTGTTTTCAGCCAAAATATGCATGGTCTCTCTGTCTCTAATGCTACACGCCTATACCTTTGAGAAGGGCCATGCTCTATAAAGCATTAAAGCTAGCTTAGTGCACCATCTTTCTGTTATAGTAATAGCACTATGTTGAATCAAACTTTAATCACACCAATCGATGCACTAGCTATGTATGTGGCGATCTTATAAAATAAATAACTTTTTCGTCTTTTGTGATTAGTGTGATAAAGACCATGTAGTTCATGTTGCTTAAGCTAAGCACATTTACATGTCATCTAATTATGTTGACTCCAACTTTGTGACTTTACGTCATGACTATATAATAAACAAACCATGTCAACCAAAAATTAACCTAATACACACCATTAATCACATTCAACAATAGAACTTTTATAGTGTAGTGCAACTAATTAGAAGCTAGTAGAATATGTAATCTCAATTAATTAGCCCAAACAAGTGATATATATAAATATTACTCCAGTATTTAACAATAATTTCAGAATAGGTTAGAGAATAAATATGACTCGACATTGCGATACTGATTTTAATTTTATTCTTCTTTAAAAGTTAGTGTTATCGTATAATGACTCAGAATGCATACATGGAAATATCGAATAAAATTTGATAGCTGATCACATATATCATCTACTTATCGTTAGTTGTAAAATGAACAAATATATTAAAATTTTAAATTTGTAACCTCCAACAAATCGAACATATATGAACATATACATGTCAATATCATCACTATGCAAATAAGCTTAACAATCGAATATTTAGAACTCGTTCGCTCATTTTATAAATTATTTATAAATTAAAAAATTATATATATTTTTTAATTTATAAACAATTATAAAAAATCATTCCCCAAACACGTTCGATACATATAGATCCGAACGGCTGTAAATATCTTTTTGCAAGCAATAATTAAACAAACATGCAACGTAAATGTTTGCTGTCTTTGTAGGTGAGTGGTCATTTCTTTTCGGCTTTTGCTTTAATTAAAAATAAAGTGTACTTTGTTTAATTTTGAACCCTTCTCCTCCACTCTGCACTTTATAATGCATCAGTGCGTTTTCTCATATCCACAGTCATGTAATTAGCCAGAGATTATGTAATTTTTATACTTAAATTTACGAATTCTAGGGCTTTCAATTAAACTTACGAGACTTAAATTTATATATTTAATTTAGTTGCGGAACACATTTTAACATAAAATGTTCAAAGATAAATTCATTTGTTGAAGTGGACTACAACATACTTGCACATATATATTTTTGTCTAAACATTAATTAGTATATAGTTTATTAGAATTAATTGAACATTTAGAAAAATAATTAAGATGGAGATGAAAATGAGACAAACACTAAACAGGTAGAGACTTAATGCCAGGGCATAATGAGATTGATTTAAAATCTGGTCAGCTGAGAAAGCAGCGTTTAAGATTCAATGATAAAGACGGAAAAGCCATGGTTAATATATATATAAATACTTTTGTGAATCTAATTTATTTTTCAATTATTCGATGTCCACGAGTTTGCTAAATTATTGGTGGTCCTAGAAACAAGGGGGACGTTCACTTGTTGATTTCGTGTAACAATCTTTGTCTCTTATTTTATTTTTCTCGATTAATTTGTCTTTAATACATTCTTATCACTCTGCCGCCAGGCGTTTTCTCAGCAATAACCATGTTTCAATGTATGCATGTATTATGTGTGGACATGCGAGTGGCGAGCCGGTTTTGTCACCGAAGGACTCGGGCACGGCACACCGGGGAAGGCGAACCGTGCCGAGTCGGGCCGGTCCGGGGTTTTGTTTTTAAAAAAAATAAATCTTTAATCCATTTAATATTGTAGATTTGTCGAGCTGAACTCCCGGGCCGTGCCAAGCTGCACGAGTTGCATTGTAATATATAGAAACCTAGCATGTTAACATTTACTTAATCTGTGCTTTATTTTTGAATTTTTTTTAAAAAGAGTATGTTTCATATGGATTCTTTAAAATAAATAATAATTAACATATTTCTAACTCTTTTTTCATATGTACATATTTTTATTGAAAATAAATAAAAATTTAAGGTCGGGTTTAATTTCATTTTTTTAAAAAATTAAATACTTATTTCATACAAATATTTTTGAAATAAAAGAGGACGGTACCTCTATAAATTTTATTAATTAAAAAATATTTTACAAATAATTTGAGAGGACTTCTCTTTAAAAAAACGGAATAAACCGCCTGTACATAATAAACATATTTAAAAAAAACGAAGCATATCAAATTTAAAAATATAAAATAAAAATATTTTGTATATATGAATTAAATTTATGACTTAAAAAAGGTACATTCTCGGTTCTCCACTAAAATAGTATTTTATGACTTAAATTTAAATTTGTGTTATATTTAGTATATAATTTGAGTTTCAAATTCGATTTTTTAAGTTGAATTCAAAATTATTAGATTTTTAACGGTATTCAATTTTAGATTTAAAATTCAATTTTTTTAGTCAAACTCAAATTTGATAGTTGAATAAAATAAATAAATAAAAATATTAATTAAATTATTACACATCGAATGTATTTATGCCTTCCCAATTTCCCATGCTCCCTGGACCATGCAACATCTAAAAGACTAATTCATATATAACTATATTGGGGATAATGAATTTTTGGTTTTCCGAGTGTGCCGAGTCGGGTCGTGCCGGGCTGGCTTGTCACGGTTTCTGATGAGTTACGCGGGCTGATCCGTGCCGAGTTCGATTCATTCAACTACAACTTGATAACTTGTGCACGGCACAGTTTTTTTACCGGTTTGTGAACCGGCCCGGTCCGAGCCGTCTCCCACGAGTTTTGCAGCGAGTCGGGGCGTGCAAACCTGCTCGTCAGCTCTACGTGCGAAGTACGTTTATACATGCATTATTTCAGACTTTTCAGTCCCGAAAACAGACCACTTCATTTTAGCGTGTCTTGTGTTTAATAAGCAGCGCCTCACAATTAAGTATTCTAGGTTAACTTTTCAAAAAAAAAGTATTCGAGGTTAAAATATTTAATTATAAAACTATTTCTGAATTTCAAAATTAATCGGGACTCAAGTAAAAATTTATACCTTTCTTAAAAAATAAAAACTTCAAATAAATAAATTCTTACTAAATTATCGAGTTCAGTCGAGATTTAAATAGTTTTTCATGATTCCGTCATTGTTGATAAGTGTTAATAAGTTATAAAAAAAAAACTTGTGCGTGAGTTTTTCAATTAACGAAAAAAAGTAAAATCACTGAATAGTAAATGGAATGAATGGCATGTTCGGCTATATTTGCGTACACATTCTGACCTGATTCTTGAGTTGCAGCTTTACTCGGTCAGTCATGCATATGATTAAGCTCCACATAGAGGGCTTCAAATAACATTTAATCTCGGGCCAATGACCAGTGCTTGGACTCTTCAAGTGGCCCGTAACTTGAACTAAACCCAATATTATTATGCAAATTCGATTAGATATTAAATAAATCAAGCTTTGTTAACTTATACAAATTTGAATATACAAATTTGAATTTTGAACACAAAAATGAAATCGATAATAGTACTATATTATACATTGGGTCCATACAAATTTGGGTTGAGTCACGCTTAGACAACTTGGATTGCAGCTGTATATCATAAATCAATTGGAGCAGGTCGGGCCTATATCAGACTCCAAGTGGGCGGGTTATACTGGCATGGGCTCTAGCATGTGCCAGTCTATTATTTATAAGTTTCAAGTCCAAACAATTTAGCTGATCAACACCAATTTCTCGTTATGACATTTTAAATACTAAAATCTACTCATGCGTGTGTTAGTAAAACTAATGGTTGCATTTACTAAAAAAAACTAATGTTTACAATTAATTATATGTTTTCCGGCTCAATTATTGTTATGGTTTTGTTGTGAGAAGAATTTGGTTATAACACTATGGAGACCCTTCTTAGAATAGCGAAAGAAAGGTGACCATAATCAGTTACGAAACAGCTTCCTAACTGAGCTTCCGGAGAAGGCAGATGGTGATTTTTGTAAAGAAAAAATTGAGTTGGCAGGGATTCAAAGTACAAGAATGCAGTCACGATGATTACACTGGTTAATTACTTCAGATTATCAACGAATATTCGATTTTCACGTGCTCTCCGTGCGTGTGAATGTTTTCAGAACCGAAACCATCTATCAGTTGTCTACATACCCTATTTATAAGGATCAAGTCCATATGTAGTTCTAGGTATTCATGACTCTTTTGATGATCAGTTGTCAACTGCGTTTTGATCCTCTGATTGAAAGCTCATCCCGAAGTGATTTAGCTGAAAGGAGAGTCTAGCATGGCTGGGACTCCTTGAAAGCTCCCTTGTGATGAATAGATTACATCTTTTGGATAGTGAAACATCTGCATTACTAGGCATTTCTCCCCAAGTGGTTCCTCATCCTTGGGTGGTTTCTCAACCTCTAAACTCTCTCAACAGCATCTACGGGTCGCTATATTAGAGTTGAACCTCTATAATTTTCCTCAAATTGGTCTGAAACCTCTTCAAGGACCTAAATAACTGATAGATTGGACCTCAAATATCCCCTGAGCCTAAATCTGGCCCAAGTATTTGAAATTCTGAATTGAACAAATGACATGTTTGTGTAATGATAATAATTTAAATTTGGATTTGGATTTTATTTGAATTGCAAGGCATTCAAATATTAATACAAATATTAGAATTTCAAATGACAACTCAAATTCTATTATTTGAAATCAATAATTTGAAATGAAATCAAAATTCTCAAATCCAATATTAATAAATTTGACATTGTTTGATATTTGGCCAATTACCAAATCTCTGAGAATTTTCTTATATGCACATTTTTCTCTTGAGCAGTGATTGAAATACTAATCATTTAAAATTTTTAAAGTTAGATTATACTTTAATTTTCACTCGGTACCAAACATAAGTTTTATAATTCAAGTTGTATTTATTTATTTGAAAATTAATTAAAATTTTAAAATTTTAATTTTACTCTAGTAATTGAAAATACATGTGTAATACTCACAGTAATAATTAAATATTTATCGTAAATATTTATGAACACGTGTTTATGAACTTAATACGAATATGTTAACGAATTGTGTTCACCTACTATATTCATAAACAGTATAATCGAACTTGTTCATAAATTTTTGATCCGAACTATGTTGTGCTGAAGTTCAACTCATTTATAAACCGAACTTAAAAATTGTATTTATATTTGACTTGTTTGTAAATGAAACCGAACTCAAATCAAAAAAAAATTCGAATCAAACATCAAATTATTTGTGAGCGTATCGACTTATTTACGGCTCTACTTATATGTGGGTATTTTAAAGTAATGTTATTAATTTAATGACATAAAGTTTGTTCTAATAGAGTTATAAAATTTATACTACACTAGCTTGCAATATATATAAAAATAAATGTGTAAAATATAAAAAAGAAAATTGTATATTAACACAACTAAATTCAAATTTATCCCTTCACATGAATTATTTATAAATTTTATACTTAAATAAAAATTAAAAAATTAGTTGAAAGTATTAGTAGTAAGTTTATTCAAATGCAGAAAATTCAATTTTTTTTAACCACAATTCTTAATCTAATATCTTTTCTATATTTATACTTTTTCTTTTATGTTTTATAATATTTTTAATCACACCACGTAATATAATCCAACTAATTCTAAATTAATAATCCAATTAATTAGTTTTAATTGACATTTTTTATTTTTTCACAACATAAAATTATGAGCAAGTATATCAATTTTCTTAAATAAATTTCTAAACTTAAATAGAGAAATGTGGTATAAAATAATACCTCAACAGTTACTTAAATTACTGGGATATTTCGAAGTTCAGTAATCATTTCTCTATTCTTTTCTTTTTTTTTTTCCCCTTCATTTTTAAGAGTAATTAGAACAAGTCCAATACACTGTTTGGAAGTTAGAGATTTGAGGCAAAACAGAGATTTGACCATATAAATCCTCTAACACGAATGTTTGGTAGTTAGTGGATTTAAATAGCTTATCGAGGTGAAAAAACTAATTTTGAAAAAGCTACTTTTATGAATTTTTTGCATTAGAGGTTTGTAATGTGTCACAAACAACTAATTTAAACAGCTAATTATCAAATAGTTTAATACAAAACAGCTAATTTAATCCGCTAGTCAAAATATCTAATTCAATCTATTAGTCAAAATAGCTAATTTAATCCGCTACCGCTAACCATTAACCGCTAATTGCCAAATAGGGCCCAAGAGTTTTCATAAATCAGGTACTAATTAAGGTAAGATATAACGAACATAGGAAAAAATATTGCTCCAACAGTTTAATAGTGGTTCATTAGGTTAAAAAATATTATAAGATTCATTTGAGACTCTCTCTAACACCTTAAAGTTTTAGATGAGCCGATTACTATTCTTACAATATATAAGGGACATAAAATCAAAAATTATGCCAAAAAATGGGTGCCCGTGATCCACTTTTCAACCGAAAAAATGAGCACCCGTGATCTATTATTCAACCAAAAAAATGGAATTTTGAGAAACATCTATTTTATTCCTTATTTTTAAGGATATCCTAATCATTCCTTATTTGACTTTTGTCAATAAAAAATTATTTTCCCTCTTTTTCCACCCTTCTTTTCCTCTTTTTTTTCTCCTTATCTCCTTTTTACAAATTAAATATATTATTATTTTAATAATAAAAAATGAATATAAGGAATGCTGTTGGAGAACATGTATAAAAGTAATATCCTAAATCAATAAGACACAATATTTTATAATTAATATTTATAAGGAATCTATTACGAAACTAGTGGGCTTATTTTTAGATTTAAATTTATTAATATTATAATAATAAACAATAAATATAGGAAAGTTTGATTGAAGTTGATATATAAAATAAATTAATTAAATCAATATTATTTATTATTTTATAATATTTAATTGAAGTTGATATTTTATAATAAAAAGAGACAAAACTTAACAAAAAATAAAAATAAAAGAGACAAAAGAAGTCGATACAGACGTAGAGATACAGTTATATTGTTACTCGTTAGCACATCGCAATCTTTTGTTACATCCAAAGAACAAGATTGAATTTTACTAATTGACCACCTCTCTTTCTCTCCTTACATACCCTTTTATTATCATCATCAACTACTCTCAAACCTTTTTTTTTCAATCTTCAATCTTTAATTTCTCTCACAAATAACAACAAAAATCCAAGATTTCTGAAACCCAGATCCCAAATTCACAGATCTACAATACCCAGATCTTCGTTTTCACTATAATGTCCAAATCAGATCTCACTCACAAGATTTTCCCAGAACCAGTAGCTGATGAAATTGACCATTTTGATACTTTACCTGACTCTCTTTTGCTGCTTATTTTCAACCAGATTGGTGATGTTAAATCATTAGGTCGTTGTTGTCTTGTTTGTAGGAGATTTCATTCACTTGCACCTCAAGTTGATAACATCTTTGTGAGGGTGGATTGTGTTATTTCTGATGAGGATTCGTTGAATTCGGGTTCGAGTTCTGGTTCGAAATCAAGCTCACCCTTTTCGTCGTTGTTTCGATTTATGTTTGGTGGAATTGTGAAGCCTTTGACAAGTATTACTCAGTTTTTGCAGTTTAAGAGGAGTGTTAGTAGTGGTGGGTATGGTTCGAATTTGTCTTCCTTGTCGGTTAATGGGGAGGATTATGATGAATTGGATCAAGGGGGTGTTACACATCATTCACCTACTCAGGTGTTGAAGAATTTTAGTGAAATTAAGGTTTTGAGGATTGAGTTACCGAGCGGTGAGCTTGGGATTGATGATGGGGTTTTGTTGAAATGGAGGGCTGATTTCGGATCGACTTTGGATAATTGTGTGATTCTGGGTGCGTCTTCGGTGGTGAATTGTAAGGGTTTGGATAATGGTGGTGGTAATTTAAGTAGTGATGATGATAATGGGAGTATACCGGAGTCGTTTTACACGAATGGTGGATTGAAATTGAGGGTTGTGTGGACGATTAGTTCGTTGATTGCTGCTTCTGCTAGACATTATTTGTTACAACCGATTATATGTGAGCATAAGACTTTGGATAGTTTGGTGTTGACGGATACGGATGGGCAAGGGGTGTTGTGTATGAACAAGGTTCAGTTAGAGGAGTTGAGGGTGAAGCCATTGTCGGCTTCGAGTGCTTCTAAGAGGACGCTTGTGCCGGCTTTGAACATGAGGTTATGGTATGCACCNTAGCCCAGGCAATTTGTTAAATGCTGTAAGTTTAAGAAGTTTGTAGGCTAGCTTATTAGAATTGTATTACATGTAACATGTATTGATCTTAGCTTTTAAATTTGTGTGTATGTTCTGTTTTCACTGTTCTAATATGTTATAATTTTGTTTTCTTTAGTTTATCTTTCATACTCCGCATCAATACTGAATTCAATGTGTTTCTGTTTAACAGGTCAAAAACACAATTTTGTTGTTTATGTTGGTCTGCAAATGGAGTTTATTCATGGAGTCGTAACCTGTCAAGTGTCATCCTGTTTAGTGCTTCCATTTTAATGCCAGTGAGTTGATGATTTGCCAAGATACCTGTTTCCTGCCGCGCTGCCCATGGGATGATATGCATCTGCTTCCAGTTTTATTTCAGGCATGTGCTTTTACAAATGCAAGCGATGCTTTTAGATTGGCATTGTACTCCTAGATCAACATTATATACTAGATACTGTGCCCTTGAAACTTAGTCGGTTCTCTGTGAATATTGAACGTACAAATGTGAATGTTTTTGTGAACCCTTATGGTTGGATCATCAATATACTTTGCATTGACTACTTCCATTGTAGCTAATTAAGTGGTTCTTGTGATGGTATTGTAGAATTCGTCTTCATTTTTACTGAGTATCTTTCTTCTTTGATATCTCTTTCTTGTACTTGGTTCAAAAGTAGCTAAAGCAATATTATAAAGTTCTCATTTGTATTTGGAAGTAGCTGAATAAATAGTATGAGTAATTGTGAGAGAGGATTACTGTGCTTCGTACAGTAATTAATTCACTCGCGTCAATTTTTTTATATACATATATTTATATGTTATAATAAAATAGAATAACTGAATAAGTATATTTATACTGAATTATTTTATACAAATTGCAAAAACATGTATATACTATATATATGTTTAGTCGTGGGTGTATGTAAAGATTAAAAGAAGAAAAGAAGTATAGAAGAATAACCTGATAAAATAATTCTGAATCAAGTCCTTGGCATGAGATGTTTCTTCTCCTTTTTCCTCTTTAGATCGTTGTAGATTAGGCTTTTACTTTTGATTTGTGACGGCCGTAATGTTTACAACACAACATATATTCTTTTAACTCAAATATGGCTGGACTGGGTCAAAAATATATTAGGCTGCGCCAAACGAAAATTAGGCGGACCTAAGTGACACTAGGCATCATCTACCCCTTAAAAACTATGGCGAGTTGGACAACTATCTGTTTTTTGTCACCTGGGCGATGCCTTGACAACTATGCATGCCATATTCTATACCCTTGCCCAACAGGCTATCTCATCTGCTCAATAGTGTGATATTCTTGATATATCAGTAAAATTAGGAGTTGTAGTCATCCAGAGGCATGGGATAAAGGAAGCAGTAGGGTGATTTATGTATATCTATACTGATGATCTACTATGTTGGTTGATTAGGATTGCACTCAAAAACTACTCCCTGTCCTATAATGGTAGATGACTAGGATTTCAATGTTAGATGACTGTAGTTTCACTTAAGAATACTCTCTGTCCTAAAATAGGTGAACGGATGCACTTCTTAAAATCTTTATACAGAAATTGTTGCCTTGAGGGCCATAAGGAACTGCTGCTAAAATGGTCAAAAGGAGAACTTATGTATTGAGATAAACTCTTTTTTGGCAGTTTTGTGATGTTTAGATGTGGTAATTGTCTACTTTGTTCTCTGTAACGGTGGTGATTTCACAACACTTTTTTTCTACCTATTGATGGTGATGTATTAAAGCTAGGGTTTATGTGTCATGTGCAGTATCAGTTATTTGAATCATCTTGTTGATAGGATACATCTAGGGGCTAGGTACATACTTTGGTGGGAGACATATGTATGAACCTAAGAGTTTCATTGGCCAATCAGGACATGATAGATTATTTTAATGCGACCAGAGAAGGTTTACGAGAATTTGAAAACTCTTGATGCATAAGTTAATAATATTAGATTTGTGATGATATATGCCTTCCCAATACTAGAAGCCATTTAATGATAGTATAGTTGATTACTTGAGTTAATCCATGAACACTATGATCAAATCTGATAAGTGGACACAGTGAAGATAAAACAAAGAACATTTAAATCTAGAGTGATCTTACATAGAATGCTAGGCAACCCAATTAATTAGTGGGCTTGTTATACACAAGCACATATTCCATAGTGTATTTGATCTGCATTATATTTCCAGGTACAAATTAACTGCGCTGTATCTTACAAAATTTCATATACCAATTCCTATGGCCCCCCTGCCTATCCCGTCGCTGTCATGTGCCTTTTGTATGTCAGTTGCATATTTGTGATTTATAGTTAAAAGTAAATTATCAGGAGTCTGTGGTAGTCGTACAGCGCAATGTGGTAGAAGATGTAGCAGGGAAGTATATTCGTTGGTTCACCACAATCTCTTTTTGTAATGTGTACTTGGGAATAAGAACAATAACCTCTTGTTTTGCACACCAAAACTGAATTATGGGTACAAAATTTCTTTCATATCTTTCCATGTACTTGTAAGTTGCCTAATTGGCTTATTTATCTTTCTTAGCTTTATTTTATATCGGAAAAGATTGTTTTCTTATCCAACTTCTAGGATTGCTATCCTGTAGTCTGATCCCCAGAGGGTGATTGCAATTTTTAAGTTTATGAACTTCAATTGTGGAGCGAGTGAAAAAAAGTGACTAATGCATGGGCTGTTGGTTGTCTTGGTGAAACCTAGAATTTCTGGAAAGGAAATCTTCATACTGTTGCATAATTCTGTGTTGTAAATGATTATTGCATCAGTACCATCTTATGAACTTCACGATACAGAGTATTAATATTTCCCAAGTAACTTCTAAAAATTTCCTTGTTTTGCTTTTACTAGTGAGACTATGAAGTATGAACTTCGAATTATTGCAGAGATGCACTTCACTTTGAGAAAAGGCCCTAGATGTCACAATTTGAGGTGGAAATGCCCTAAATGGCACAACTCGTAATAATGGTCCTAAATAGCACTCCAAAACGCTACATAGTGTGGCGTGCTGGAAAAAAGGTGAAAACGCTGCTTCGTGTAGCGTTTTGCACTTTTTTTTAATATTTTACAGGGAAAAACGCTACTTCGTGTAGCGTTTTGTATTTTTTTGGGGGAAAACGCTACTTTATCTTGGGTTTTGGGCTAAAAAACGCAACTTAAAGTAGCGTTTTGGGGATTTTTTTTTCAAAACTCTACACGATGTAGCGTTTTGGAGTGCTATTTAGGACCATTTTTTCGGGATGTGCCATTTAGAGCATTTTCTCCCCAAATTGTGACATATAGGGCCAACACCCCTTCACTTTAAAGTATGGTAAGATTTTAAACAACTATAGGTCAGATCGCTAACTTAATTGTTTTTACCTCCTTTGAAGTACGCATTCGAAAGCCAGTTAAAAAGTTTTCACCCGAAACAATCATTAGCTTACATGGATAATGAGTTCCCACCTTGGACTGGCTGGAAAGGTAGTTAAAGGGCATTTCTATATTGGCTGTCAAGATCAAGAAGGTTAGACATTCTATAGCAAACCCTACCTCATTATTAAGTTCTGGTTTGAGTCGCACCATGCAGTCATGATAATCGTTTCGAACTGAGAATTTAAGTTACAGTACAGATTAAAAAGTTAAAGCGGAGATAAGAATTTGTATGCCCATGAGCTAAAATCCAAAGACGTGTTAGAATTGATGGAAGGCGTGATAAACTTGGTTAAAATGTGTATTGCAGCAGCCATGATAAAAGCCTTGAAACAGAAGCAGCTACATGGAGTACCATCTTGAAAATGTTTACTTCCTGGAAATAGCATCGAAAGGAAAAACTATAAACATTCAACATGAAATCGTATTTCAGTTCTTGATCTAATAACTAAGAAAAATCGACTAAATTTATGCTCGATAAACTTGATTTAAATAATCCGTAAATGACTTGTCTATAATTAAGAACATATGGAATTTCTTTATATCATACTCCTCCCGTTTAATATTAGTAGTGCACTTTAAAAAAAAATTCAAAATAATTGTCCACTTCAACTTTCAATGAAAATTTAATATAATTTATATTTTCAAAATCGACTCTATCCACATATCTCTAATTTATATTTTCAAGATCGACTCCATACCATATATTATATTCATTTAATGCAATAAATATGAGTACAACCAATCAATAATAAATTTTCTTAATATGCATTATTTTTTGAAAGTGGACTACTGATATGAAACGGAGGGAGTAACACATGAAACCATTGTCATAACAGAAAAACAGAGTTTCTCCATGTTTCAGAATTAAAATACTTTGGTGGCTCTACTATCCGACTAATATAAACGTTGTTACAAGGCCAAGAGATTACCAAGAGAAATCATAATCATATTCAACCTTTAGTGCAATAACAACTCAGATCGTTTCCAAACCAGCATCTGCTTAACAAAGATAATAAATTCTTCAACGGAAGACTGAGAACTTCATTTAGGTTAACAAGACAACAAAAACCGTAACACAAAAACAATGCAATCCAGGCATATTAATAAATTATGTCCACCGAAATTACACTGAGCCTGGAAAATAACTTCAAATTTAATATGAAAGGCACGAGAATCTCGCAGCCATTAGTCGTAGTACTTTTGTTCTAGCAAGAAAGTACAAGTTCCTCTTCTTCTTCAGCTTCATCTACCTGCATTTAACAGCTTCATATACCTGCATTTAACATAGATATATGAATGTTATATGTTTGGTATAATATATCAGTTGGATAGTTAAGTCTCGTACTCCATGTATCAAATGCATGTACATTAAACAAACTCAAGTCAGTTAACCAGAGACAGACCAACTGAAGACGATACATATCACAATATTTTTTGAAATATTGGCATGATGATCAAGTGTATCAGCTATATACCTTAGGAATAAGAACCCTGGAAGCAGCCTCTTTACAAAAAATAAAGGTGAATCTAGACCTTCCCCTGACCTCGGTAGTCCGGGGATTATGTTCACTTGGGATCCTTATGCACCGGATACGACCTTTTTCGATTCAAAATTACTATGCAAAACTCAGAGATAACCACTACAGTCAAACAGTAATATCTCTTAACCAAACTATGTGCTGATCTCATATAAATGAAATATGAACTGGCAGTGACATCTGACTGAATAAGGAATCAGATAAGATGCTTAGATATGTATATAAAAATTAATAAAACAAATATTGCAATGCAGTCAAATTTCTAATGCTCACTCAATAAATAATATATAATTTAAATCAGTGTGTATTAAATAGTTAAAGCCAGGTGGGCACTTGCAGGCAAACAATACAATTTCTATAGTCTCGCAACAAAACAATGTGATTCTGCAGTACTGTAATTTTCGAAATGCACTCATCAAAACATTGTTTTCACTCAAACCCTGAGTAGATACATGACTTGTGATAAATTAGAGAGCCTAGGCTAATTTCCCTTGCAATGAGGTGCGTTTGACAGAGTGGAGAGGGTCCTTGACTTTATTAGATTCTCAAAGCAGAAGGTGCTGCAAAGTTTGTTTGCAGAGACAATTCGGGTGAAATTTTAGTGTTACAAAACTGATACATCTATTCCTCTAAGTTCCTGGTTTCTGCAATTACGTTTTATAGTACCCTAATTTTCTTTCCTCTCCAAAAGTACGGTAGCCTGAAAAACAACATTATAGTTCTGTAACTAGAAGAACCACAATGCACGAGGGTGATTAACCAGGATGAAGAGTATCATAAATACATGGAATTGAGGCAGCACATCATGTAAGTTTAGATTCATATTGTGTGTTGAGTATTCCAATAGAGAGGGATAAACCCTGATTCAGTAAAAGATCCTGAAGAGAAAACCATTTATGTTGAACCTGTGCCGAGTTCACCACAAACAAAGGATTTTTTGTTGGCCAAGTGCAACTCTTTTCTGTATATATCTATACCCCTATTTTTGTTTCTGTAATATATTACAATCCTAGCATACCCACTTCATGTTTACACATCTAAGTAGACCATGTGCCTAGCTTATTGTCGGGTCTTTCTGCTCACGGGAACTGACATTAGGCTCAGGGGCATGAAAGTGCAAAACACATCTTCAGGGCCTTTATCTTAGCCTCATGGGTTGTGAGCAAAAGAGAGCACTATCTTGAGGTCAGGCCTACCTTAAGCTGACCAATGAAGCAAAAACTAGTCTAACCTTCACACTGTATAAACACCGGGATTACTACTAAGTTCTAGCTGTGTGAATTACTAATCAAGAAATTGGCAGAAAAATACTCAAAATGAGGTTCCATGGTACATTATTAATTTTGTGGCAAAGAAATTGTTAGCTAATTAGTCGAGAAGAGGATTGTGCTAAGATGAACATAAAGAAGCACCTACAATTGACAGCTTGCACCTGGAAAATATAAAGTACGAGAGAATGTGAAAGGATGTAGACGTTTAAAATGCTAGAAAACTGTGATTCTAATCACACCCATTTTCCTAACACCTCAATGTAAGGTTTTATTAGAAATCACCGCCTGACATGTATATCGTGTGTGTGTGGTAATAGTAATCGCCCAAGAGAAGGTGTGTACTGAAAATATTTGGAACTTTACCTATTCCTTGCTGTACTACATTAAGGATTGTAAGCTAGCACCAAGATCTTGATTTGATCACAAGTTGGAAAGGAAAACATGACATTGATGTCATTTAGATGACCAACTCGATCTATCCTAAAACATTAAAGAGACAATAGAAGTCTGCAAATAAATGGATCCTAAATAAACCTTATACTTTTAAGACTTCTCTCCACTTGAACAAGTGGAGGACCAATGGACCATAACAATCCTATTAAGAGACAACCATGATCCCAGCATGGGGCACAATTCAACTAAAAAGAACCATACAGACAAAGGTGTAAAATGTAAAAGGGTTCAAACTCGATACCTATTTTCCAAACCTTGAAAGGACTTTATACTTACTCCCCTCACTCGCACCAGTAAAACATCATCATAAACTCATTAAGAGACAACCACTACCACCAAACATCAAGGAGAAAGTGTAAGAGGACGTAGGATAGAGATCTAGTAAAAAAAATGACGTGTTTCCTTTATTTACTAGATTTTTTACTTGATGTTTAATTATTAGGGAATTAATCCTGGCAGATGCAATCTTTATTTAATTTTATTACCAGCAGACTTAAATTCAGTATTGAAAAAAAAAATATATACTCGTGTGCCATCACAGTCTATTGGTTCGTTTACGATTAATCCACCCAATTCTATCTTTTATTTTTTTCCCCTTCATCACTAACTCTGACAAAAAAGTATTAAATGGAGAACTAAATGGATCTTGAAATTTTTTAACGTCAACAATTAAGAATTAAGCTCCTAGCAAAGATGCTACTTCAATTCTGTAGAAGAGATCTGAAGTCTGATTTTGCCACTCTTAGCATCCCTCCCTCAATACTTATAATTTTATGAACCATCTTAAAAATCATGTCAACAATTACATATGGCATAAAGTTTGATACACAGTTGAGGCACTCAACTCAGAAAGTCCATGTGGTTGTGCACGTTTGTACAAATTTGCAAAATCAAAAGAGGGTAATATATGCTCCATCATGATCCATGGGAGGTTTTGATATACACGGTTTTAGAGTAAGTCAAATAGTGTCCTAGGGTATTCCTTTCAAATATTATAAATAATAGGATTTCTAGTCTTAAGACAATATTTTGTTTTCACAAAAAAAAGAGACACTATTCTTATAATTACTCCGCAATATAATAATAATAATAATAATAAAATTTGAACTCCGACTATATTTGCGAGTGAGAAATGAAGTGGAGAAAAAGAGGGAAATGATTGTTTTATTGATAACAATGAATAATGAANAATTTGAACTCCGACTATATTTGCAAGTGAGAAATGAAGTGGAGAAAAAGAGGGAAATGATTGTTTTATTGATAACAATGAATAATGAATGAATATAGGTTCCTAACATATAAAGAATGAGACGAATGTTTGAGGAACAAGGACTCATTTAGTAATGACTTGCTCTTACAATTATTTGTTACTATATATACAGGCTAACTCAACAAAATAACGCCGAAAAATTTAAAACAAATTATTTTAAACTGCAAAATTAGGGTTTATTTGTGCATGAGATCTAGCCTAAGGTCGTCCCACGTTCTTAAAAATAGTAGCACCATTTTCATAAACTTTTTCAGTCATGCTGCAAAGCTTGACACCTAGCTAATTCATTGCCTGGTAATCCGGTGCTAGCTTCTATTTACAGTGACATATAGATGGCATTGGAGGGGCACAAACTTTGGGCAGTGCAAAGAACATGGAACTTTTAAAACATATATTTTTTTACAATGTAGTTCATTGACCACAATGCGCATTCTCTTAGTCCATTGACCAACACCTGGCTAACTATGCACTTGTTAGAAAGAAGGGAACCAGAACCAAAACAAACCAAGAGACAAACATTACTAGTTGCAGTGCAGCACCCCCATTAAATATGCATAATAAATTATATATAAGCTCTTTTTATGAAACCAAGAATCTATACCTATTATAGTACAAATCCACACAAATCCAAGAAAAGGGTCTAATAATATTTTGCAAGAACAATTTAACAAAATAAACTTAACATGACTACATGAGACAAGACTTTAAAATAGCAGAAAATTAATGGAAAACAATCAATTTCATTAAAAATTAAGAATAAAAATATGAATATTACCAGATGAAGCAGATGGGCAGGCATGAAATTAGTTTTTTCCTTTCCCCTTTTGATCCGAATGCCAGTTAGCATCTCCGTAAAGGAGTTGTAAAGGTCCGTCTAATCCAGCAGCAAATTGATGATGGTGTTGATGAATTTCTCCCTTTGTAGCGGCGGGACTGATAAAGAAAGGTACATTGGATCCGTCAAATGGAGTGAACCTCTGAAGGTGTGGCAACATTGACAATGAATTGGACTGAAGGGTCTCCCTATTGTAACCGGAAGCAAGGCCCGAAGAGACAGAGAAGTTAATATTGTAATTATCATTTCCTCCGGTGGCAACAAGATTATTATTCGGTACAAATGAAAACTGAAAAGGTTGCTGGTGATGGTAATCATCTCCGGGAGTAATGCTGAATGGCTCCAGATAATTTGCCATCTGAGTTTGCTCCGAATAACCACATAAGAAATGATCCATTGGAGTTCCGTAAGCCGATCCGTTAGGGCTATTAGTACTAGTAAAGTTTCCAGTTAGTAGTTCAGTGAATGAGGAGGTTTGATTCACATTTTGTTGGTCACTTCCGAATAAAGATTGTTTGGTTTCCCTCTTTACTTTCTCCGGAGCTTTAGTTCCATTGTCGGTCCTCGAGACCGACAATCCACCCGAGCCCTTACTAGTCTCGGAAGTACTAGTAGAAGCAAGTTTCGACAATGAGAGGTTTTGCTGTTGCAGACAGTAACTCGGATCTAGTTCGAATTCTTGTTCATTAGTGTCTTCACTCGATGGCATTTCGTAACTAAGTTGCTTAGGCGTATCGACAAATGAGTCAAGTGTAGGCAACTCCGCTATAGAACTTTCTGCAGCTCTTAACAACCACTCCACTGCTTTACTAGGTTGTTCGTAACCAAGCCGATCTTGCAAATCATAGAACTGTATAGCTGTAGTAGCCGAGAGACGAACACGGCGGTCCCTCAGACGACCTTTCGAAGTCCAAACCTTGCTGTGCCTATCTTTACCACCAGAAGCTTTCGAAATCCTAACAATTCGAGACGATGGCCATTCACAAACCCTTCGAAAATCATGTCCAGAAGCAATTCTTTTGGCTTGTGACTCATCTTCTTCATCCATTTCTTGAATTATTTTGTTTGTTTCATCCACTTACATGTCCTTTTTTTAGGTTTCCTTATCTTAATCTTTTACAGTGAGTAAAATATAATGCTAAAAATTACTAAAGACCTAAGTTTTAGAGAGAGAAACTGTATGTCACTATGTGCTGATGTCCTTTGCATTGATGACCATCGTTGACACCATTTTGGCTTCTCATCGTATTTATTATGATTTTTATGTGAATATCGGATGATAAATTATCTTGCTGTGCTTACTATTAAGGTTTAGCGTTTTTATGTTAAATACAGTAAGTATGTTGCAACACTCGTTTGCTGGAAACGTGACATCGTGTCCCCTAATTTATAACTATACTTTTATCTTTTATAATTTTATATATATGAGTTCACGGGGCAGGCTAGTAAAGTCTGAGGGAAGCTGAGTGTAAAGCTTTTTGCACCAACGTAAAGAAAAGCCTGCGAAACAGTAAAACCACAAAGAAAAAAGTCAGATGAAAATAATATTAGGCATCAGATGCTAAGGAGGGGCCTAGTACTTTTAACATATATACAATCACATTATACATACAAAGATGGCATATACACACACGTATGTTGCTATGAGTCAAGCTAGCAGCAGTAACTGTGTACTAGTAAGATAGTTACAGTTCTACTAACTGCAACTTATAGTAGAGCTTTTATGATAAAAGCCAACCGGGAACCTACCAATTCTTCGAGAGTACGACTATGCTACATCATCATCATCAATTGTATATATACTACTCGTACATAAATTTAATAAAATATAATTTTATCAACAGTTACATATTATAAATTTAAAAGGTTTTTGATTTTGAACCAATTTGGTTCGAAAACCTTTAAGTTTACTTTTTCAAAAATGAAACCTTAATCTTTTGTAAAGTTTAAAATTATACCTTCAAATTATTTGACTCCTAATATCTCGCTGCCATACATGAAAACAAAATACATATAACTATAAAACTATTAAAATATGATTGAAATTTCGAATTTGGAATTGACATAATTACTGCTTTTCACAATTCGATATGATTTCCGCAACCATAGTGAGCCTTTGAATTTACTTGTTGTTTGGTTTGATTTAATGTCAGGGATGTTAGATTACAGGATTTTCAACGTTTTGATTCGACGATTAAGATTTTTATGGGTTTGCATTTATGATCGATAGTTCAAACTGGATGTAGACAAATTGCTTGATTATATTATCTCTAAATATAATTGATTAATCAACGATTGTTTCTGTTTAATATTTTTCCGACTTGATTATCTTTATAGATGTCGTATAATTTTTTATTAATAAATTAATTCCCATAAAAAAAGTTAGGCAACATGTCAAAGTAAAAATTGTTGTCCTCTTATTCTTCAATAAAGTTAAATTAAGAATGTGTTTTGAAGGTAAGAATTATTGAAATTAAGTATAGTATATATAATTTGTAATTCTTTTTGTTAGTTTTTTACATTTTTAAACAAGGATGAAAAGAAATATAATAGGGATCTTTGCCGATTTGAAGATTTAACCTTCGACAACCCCAAAATTAATGGTTTTATTTTGAGAAAAGTAAGCGTTTAGGTTTAAAAACCTTTATATACATATGTTTTACTCCTTATACTGGTGTATGTATGTTATAACAATCGTTGGTCAAGAATGTGAATCCCACCGTTTATGCTTGTATGTATGTTGCTCTTTAATGTCATGAACCTCAACTTTTCATTACTGAAAAAGAAGAAATATCTATCATATTGCTAAAATAGAATAATAGAACAACTCTAACTATTTTTGTTTTGGTTGTAGTTCTATAGCATATTCATATCATTTGTTAATTAGCTCTTTTTAAGTTTATTATTCAGTAGCTCATTTGGAATATTATAGGCTAGGCAGCTAAAGTTAGCTAGCTCACCCCAAGCAGCGTAAGGAAACAATGCCAAGAAAGTACAATTAACTCGAACGCACAGATTTAGCCAAAAAAAAAAACTTGACGCACACATAATTTTCACAAGGATTATTTGTGAAATACATAATTTTCACAAGGATTATTTGTGAAATAAGTTGCCCGCTTCCCATTCACAACTAAGTTGGACATGCGAATAGTTTTTATTTGAACCATACACCAACATTATTTAGAAGGAATAGAACGGATTATCCTAAGAGAAACATTATTTAACTTGGCCCCTTTTGCCAATAAAAAACTAAGATCGTTTCCAAAATGATGCACGCCACTACACTAGCTAGCCATTACTGCTCTGATAAGAAAACCAGGATCTAAGAGAGAAAGACAATGAACGCATTTCGTAATTTAAGACAAGATTTCCATTCAGGTTAAAAAAGAAAACGGCACGAAAACAACAAAATCAAGGTGTACAAATAAGTTATGTAGAAAGAAACCACACATGAGCCCGAGACGACTTCAAATTAATTAGGAAGACATGGGAATTTCGCAATCATTGATCAGGATACTGATGTTTTACCAAGATATTATGATCTATGATCTCTCTACTTCTTCTCTTCACCATCTCCTCTGCCTGCATTTGAGATAAACAAATGAACGTTAATTATATATGCATGTGGTTTACAAATTCATTAAAACAATATTGTGATTTTGCAGTACCAAATTTATGATATCGCATGCATCAGTTCAATGTTGCTTTCCACTCAAACCCACACACGATTACATGAGATGTTAAACTACGAAAGAGTCTAGGCTTATAATGTTGTGTTTGGTTGGGGAGAAAGGAAAGGAATGGAATGGAATGAGGTGAAATTAAAGAGAAAAAATAATAAAAATTTAAAGAAATATTTGAGAAAAATGAGAGAGTGTAAAATTGTGATGATAAAAAATTTGAAGAAAATAGGTATGAAAAGGAATCGAGCATTCCTTCTCAAATTAATTAGGAGTTTGAGTTGTAGTTCATGTTATTAGGAATGGAATGGAGATTGAAATGAAATTTTTGAACATTTATCTATATTGTAGTTCAAATTTCATTCCATTCCTTCCGATTTCATTCTTCCAACCAAACACAACATAAGTTTCTCCTGTGGTGAGTTGCCTTCCATAGGGCAGGGAGGGTGTTTAACTTGATTAACTTCTTTAGGCAAAAAGTAATGCAAATGAGTTCAGAAAACAAAAATTGGGGTGAATCAATTAAACTTAATATCCTCCCAACTTATTACAGAACTGATTCATCTATTGCTCGAAGTTCCTATTCACTGCAACGACGACGTTTATAAAAGTGACATCTCAATCATCTCGAAAGTTAATTAGCAAAAAAAGCAACATTACATTAATTACATTGAACTAGCAACTTAAGCAACCAATTAATGTAGAACTCTGTAACTTATAATATTATGCCAGCACTGAGAACAACTGTTATTCAATATTAATTTGTGTGAACTTGTGGATATATATATGTAGAATGGAAATTAAAAACTATAAAATAATTATGTTTGTATTAGTTTAAAAGATAATATTATAATTTGTTGATTGCATTAACACAAAACTAGATTATTTTGTAAGAAAATGTGTACAGTTTATTCGTATTAATTATAAATATGAACTTTTTAAATATCCGATAATTGAGACGTTTTGGTTCACCCCTGGTGTTTAATAATGTTTTCATTACAACCTGAGAATTTGATTCCAAGAAAGGAATCAATCAATTAATTAGTTCTTGTTTCCTAAACATAATTTTAGAAGAATATATATTATTAATCTTTTTATTGACCTTCAGCTTCTAATTAACTTTTATCATATATTCATATCAAACAGTGCTTAATTATCAGTAAGAATGCCAACCTAGCCCTAGATACTTGGGTCAGCATGCAGGATATTTGAACATGCGCATCTCTGTAGTACTTTCACAATTCCTAATTTTAATTCTTTTTACAAATCATATTTAAAATTATTGTTAAGTAACCAATTTTACAAAATTTAAGTACTTGTTTGCTTAATCATAACTCATAAGGTGTACACTTCATTTGAAAGTTTTATTTAATAATTTCTAAAATGTACAAAATCTTGTTTAAAAAAATTGTAATTCATGAAGGGTAAATTATCAGGGAAGGATACATGGATAAACAACTTCACATAACTTTTTGTGATAAGTGACACTTCTAATACTAACTGAATAATTGAAGAATATAAAAACATATAAAATGACTAAATTATCTATGGTGATCATGAACTGCCAAAGCTTTAAACTGAACCAATGCCAATTGCTGTATCATAATCCGTCAAGACCATATTCGAAATCTTAGCATATTTTTGTTACTACATGGTCAAATTAAAATTTTAATAAAAAAAAACTTAAAACAAAAAATTAAACTGCCATATTAGGGTTTATTAGTGCATGATATCTAGCCTAAAGGAGGGTAAATGTAGGGTCCCATAATCTTAAAATAAAAAGTTGATAAACCTATGTAGTCAAGCTGCCAAAGCTTGACACCTAGCCATTTATTTGCCTGTCAATCAAGTGATAGCTTCTTGTTACAATGACATATAGATATATGGCTTTAGTGGGACACAAATTTTGGGCAGTGCAAAACAATTAGGAAGTTATAAACTATCATTTACACCCTATCTTATTGACCAAATTGCATTTTCTTGGCTCATTGACCAACACCTGGCTAGATTACACTTGTTAGAAAGAAGGGAACCAGAAACAAAACAAACCAAGAGACAACCAGCCGATTCCACATTCACAGAATTACAATATCCCATGCAACAAAAGAGTAAACATTGCTTAGTAGGCTAGTAGCACCCCCTATTATATATGTAAATAGTTTGGCTCTTTTTATGAAACAAATAAACAACATCATTCATAGTACAATTGCACACAAATCCAATAAAGGGTCCAAAAAACTTTTGCAAAAACAGTGTAACTAGATTAACCTCACATGAACCAAGATTTTTAATAGCACGAAAATGTAAAACAATCAATTTCATATAAAAATAATAATAATATGAGATAATGATATTACCATAGAATCAGATGGGCAGTCATCAACTTAGTTCTTTCCTTTCCCCTTTTGATTTGATTGCCAGTTAGCATCTCCATAGAAAAGTTGCAAGGGTCCATCTAATTCAGCAGAAAATTGAGGATGGTGTTGATGATTGTCCCCCTTGGTCGCCGCGGGGCTAATGAAGAAAGGTACATTGGATCCATCAATTGAAGGAAACCTCTGAAGGTGAGGAGACAACATTGATGGTGAATTGGACTGAAGGGTCCCCCTACTATAACCCGAAGCAAGGCCGGAAGAGACTGAGAAGTTAAGATTGTAATTATCACTTCCTCCGGTAGCAGTTGCAACTGTGACAAGATTATCATCCGGGACAAATGAAAATTGATGATGCTCCTGGTGATGGCGATGATCTCCGGTAGTAATACTAAATGGTTCCAGAGAATTTCCCATCTGAATTTGTCCCCAATAGCCAGTCAAGAAATTATCTATTGGAGCTCGATAAGCTGATCCATTAGGGCTATTAGTACTACTAAAATTTCCAGTTAGTAGTTCAGTAAAAGAGGAGGTTTGTTTCACATTTTGTTGCTGACCTCCAAATAAAGACGACTGTGTGCTTTCATTCTTTACCTTCCCTGCTGCTCTTCCTCGTGCCCTCTCTCGAGCTTTGACTCTATTCTCAGACCTCACTGACAATCCACCCGAGCATTTACTAGTCTCCGAAGTACTACTACAACCAGATTTCGACAATGAAACATTCTGCTGTTTCTGACAATAACTCGGATCTACTTCAATTCCATGTTCAATAGTCTCTCCACTCGATCTCATTTCATCACTAAGTTGCTTAGGCGTATCGACTAATGAGTCAAGTGAAGGCAACTCTGATATCGAACTTTCAGCAGCTCTTAACAACCACTCAACCGCCTTACTAGGTTGATCATAACCAAGCCGATCTTGCAAATCATAGAACTGAATAGCTGTAGTTACTGATAATCGAACACGCCTGTCTCGAAGACCTTTCCAAGTCCATACTTTGCTGTGTCTATCTTTACCACCAGATGCTCTGGAAACCCTAACAATTCGAGACGATGGCCATCCACAAAACCTTCTGAAATCATTTCCAGAAGCGATTCTTTTCGCTTCTGATTCATCTTCTTCATCCATTTCTTGACCTAGTTTGTTAGTTTCGGTTGTAATTCATGCAAATTTATTGACTTGGTTAGGAATATCATCCACTTTCATACCTTTCTTTACATAACTCCACTTTAGGTTTCTTTATCTTAATCTTTTACAGTGGGTAAAAGAAAAAGTCTTGACTAGAATGATAAAAGGCACTAAAGACCTAAGTTTGAGAGAGAGAAACTAATCAACT
>QRFB01000694.1:48066-76362 GCA_008931105.1 Oenanthe javanica
CATTTTCTTGGCTCATTGACCAACACCTGGCTAGATTACACTTGTTAGAAAGAAGGGAACCAGAAACAAAACAAACCAAGAGACAGCCAGCCGATTCCACATCCACAGAATTACAATATCCCATGCAACAAAAGAGTAAACATTTGCCTAGTAGGCTAGTAGCACCCCCTATTATATATGTAAATAGTTTGGCTCTTTTCATGAAACAAATAAACAACATCATTCATAGTACAACTGCACACAAATCCAATAAAGGGTCCAAAAAACTTTTGCAAAAACAGTGTAACTAGATTAACCTCACATGAACCAAGATTTTTAATAGCAGGAAAATGTAAAACAATCAATTTCATATAAAAAATAATAATATGAGATAATGATATTACCATAGAATCAAATGGGCAGTCATCAACTTAGTTCTTTCCTTTCCCCTTTTGATTTGAATGCCAGTTAGCATCTCCATAGAAAAGTTGCAAGGGTCCATCTAATTCAGCAGAAAATTGAGGATGGTGTTGATGATTGTCCCCCTTGGTCGCCGCGGGGCTAATGAAGAAAGGTACATTGGATCCATCAATTGAAGGAAACCTCTGAAGGTGAGGAGACAACATTGATGGTGAATTGGACTGAAGGGTCCCCCTACTATAACCCGAAGCAAGGCCGGAAGAGACTGAGAAGTTAAGATTGTAATTATCACTTCCTCCGGTAGCAGTTGCAACTGTGACAAGATTATCATCCGGGACAAATGAAAATTGATGATGCTCCTGGTGATGGCGATGATCTCCGGTAGTAATACTAAATGGTTCCAGAGAATTTCCCATCTGAATTTGTCCCCAATAGCCAGTCAAGAAATTATCTATTGGAGCTCGATAAGCTGATCCATTAGGGCTATTAGTACTACTAAAATTTCCAGTTAGTAGTTCAGTAAAAGAGGAGGTTTGTTTCACATTTTGTTGCTGACCTCCAAATAAAGACGACTGTGTGCTTTCATTCTTTACCTTCCCTGCTGCTCTTCCTCGTGCCCTCTCTCGAGCTTTGACTCTATTCTCAGACCTCACTGACAATCCACCCGAGCATTTACTAGTCTCCGAAGTACTACTACAACCAGATTTCGACAATGAAACATTCTGCTGTTTCTGACAATAACTCGGATCTACTTCAATTCCATGTTCAATAGTCTCTCCACTCGATCTCATTTCATCACTAAGTTGCTTAGGCGTATCGACTAATGAGTCAAGTGAAGGCAACTCTGATATCGAACTTTCAGCAGCTCTTAACAACCACTCAACCGCCTTACTAGGTTGATCATAACCAAGCCGATCTTGCAAATCATAGAACTGAATAGCTGTAGTTACTGATAATCGAACACGCCTGTCTCGAAGACCTTTCCAAGTCCATACTTTGCTGTGTCTATCTTTACCACCAGATGCTCTGGAAACCCTAACAATTCGAGACGATGGCCATCCACAAAACCTTCTGAAATCATTTCCAGAAGCGATTCTTTTCGCTTCTGATTCATCTTCTTCATCCATTTCTTGACCTAGTTTGTTAGTTTCGGTTGTAATTCATGCAAATTTATTGACTTGGTTAGGAATATCATCCACTTTCATACCTTTCTTTACATAACTCCACTTTAGGTTTCTTTATCTTAATCTTTTACAGTGGGTAAAAGAAAAAGTCTTGACTAGAATGATAAAAGGCACTAAAGACCTAAGTTTGAGAGAGAGAAACTAATCAACTGCACTAAGTATGTGCTGATGTCCTATGCATTAATGACCATTATTCAGACCATTTCGGCTTCTTTTACACACTTAAATACAAAGTACATTATACAAATAGACATGTATGTTATGAGTTCCGATCCCTCATAAATGATTGCTACAACACATTTTTCGCAAGTAATAACTGCAATAAAATCAAAATTCCAAAATTTAATCTCAAGCATGGTAAGTGTTCTCGTACTCACATAAAATATAAATGTTATTATATATGGCAGTTGATCATCCAGAACAAACGATTATTCACAACAATCTATTTACGCTTTTTTCCGCGTATAGCAAAATACCCTAAAAACTCGGCAAGAAACGTGGATAGATGACGTGATTCCTGAATTCACAAAAATTTCTCGTGTTATATTATCCACGAAAAAAAGTCGAATAATTATAATAATCGTTTGCCAGGACCAAGACTCATTATATATTATGGATTATAAATATGTACTTGCTGTAATAATTTTCTGAGTGATATAATATAAACATGTGTGTGTATATATATCACGGGTAGGGTAAGTAAAGTCAGAGGGAAGCTCCGTTTAAAGCTAGTTGCAGTGATTTTAAAAACCAACGCAAAGGAAAGCCTGTTAAACAGTAAAATCAAAGCAAAAAATAAGTTAGATTTACATATAAATATATTAATAGGCATCAGATGCTAATTAGAGAGGTCTAGTACTTTTAACATATGCGATCAGAATATTAATTGTACATACAAATATAGTTTATATAACCTATATATCTATATAGGCGATCAGAATATATATTAATTGTGTTAGGAATATTTCAGTTTGAATAAATCAAATGCTTATCCCTTGTTTTTAGAACATTTGTTAGGTTGGACTCTTTCAGTCGATGGCAGTTAGTGTTGCAAGGTTTTCGATATTATTTCGGTATTTTGTTATGTATTCTGCCTATATAGATAGGCTGCTATTTTACTTTAATAAAAAAATAAGTCTTGTTCTTGCTACTTGTGTCTTTAACATTTGGTATCAGAGCGAGAAAGATTGGGCACTGCAGTTGTCTAATCTAAAGTACAAAGAGTGATACAGATTGAGTGAAACACCTTAAGGGAGGAAAGAGTGTGCTATAGCAATGACAAATGAAGGGCAGAACTTGTTAAGCATTCCTAAGTTTGACGGAGACTATGATCACTGGAGTATGTTGATGGAGAACCTGTTCCGATCTAAAGAATGGTGGCATCTGATTGAGACCGGTTGTGTTGCACCTGACACTGAAGATAAGATGACGGCTGCACTGAAGGCGACATTAGCCGAGTTGAAACTGAAGGATTTGAAGGTAAAAAATTATCTCTTCCAGGCAATTGACAAGTCAATTTTGAAGACCATTTTACAGAAGGACACTTCTAAGCAACTATGGGATTCAATGAAAAGAAAGTATCAAGGGAATGAAAGAGTCAAGCGTGCACAACTACAAGCACTGCGCAGAGAGTTCGAAGTATTAGAGATGAAAAGTGGCGAGTCAGTGACAGACTATATCTCTAGAGTTATGTTGGTGGCAAACAACATGAGGAATTTAGGTGAAGACATGAAGGATGTGAAAATTGTGGAAAAGGTATTGCGTACTCTCGGTGAAAAGTTTAATTATATTGTGTGTTCCATAGAAGAATCAAAAGATATTGATGTTCTATCTGTGGATGAATTACAAAGCTCACTAGTCGTGCACGAACAGAAGTTTCGAAAGAATTCCAATGGTGATGAACAGGTTCTAAAGGCTGCTGTTGAGATTGAAAGAGGCAGGAACAACTATAGAGGACGCGGAAGGAGCAGCTATAGGGGAAGAGGAAGAGGAAGACAGAGTTTCAATCGTGCTACAATTGAATGCTTTAATTGTCACAAACTTGGTCATTTTCAGTCAGAATGTCCATCCTGGGACAATGAGGTAAATCTTGCCAAATTTGATGACAAAGAGGACTTGTTATTGATGTCTTATGTTGAAATAGATGATGTCCAAGGTCAAGATATTTGGTTCCTGGATTCTGGGTGTTCAAATCATATGAGCGGAAATAAGGCAGCATTCAAGGACTTGGATGAAGATTTCCGACAAGTGGTGAAGCTTGGAAATGACACACGGATGAATGTACTAGGAAAAGGTAATATCAACTTGCGAATTAATGGAGTCGATTATGTGGTTCAAGATGTGTATTTCGTTCCTGAACTGAAAAATAATCTTTTAAGTTTGGGGCAATTACAAGAAAGAGGCTTGGCTATATTGATTCAATCGGGAATGTGTCGCGTCTATCATCCATCTCGGGGTTTGATTCTGGAAACAAACATGACAATAAATAGAATGTTTGTACTGACTTCTCAGTGCCAAGTAAAGAAAGAA
The DNA here is from genome assembly GCA_008931105.1 of Oenanthe javanica. Taxonomy (NCBI): domain Eukaryota; kingdom Viridiplantae; phylum Streptophyta; class Magnoliopsida; order Apiales; family Apiaceae; genus Oenanthe; species Oenanthe javanica. Next base: position 52,179 of record QRFB01000694.1, read on the forward strand.
GCTTGCTTTCAGGTCATAACATCAAATTTGTCGCATTTGTGGCACTGCAGATATGCTCATCTTAGCCATAAAGGATTAAGAACACTCCAATTCAAGAGCATGGTTACGGGTTTGCCTCAGTTACCGATGTCCACGACTGTGTGCAATGATTGCATGAATGGTAAACAACATCGCCAACCAATCCCGAAGAGATCTCAATGGAGGGCGACTCAGAAATTACAACTGATTCATGCTGACATTTGTGGTCCTATAACTCCCGCTTCGGATAGTCAAAAGAGGTATGTTTTGTGCTTAATAGATGATTTCTCTCGCAAAACATGGGTTTACTTCTTGTCAGAAAAGAGTGAAGCATTTCATTACTTCAAATGTTTCAAGATACTGGTTGAGAAACAAAGTAAACTCTCCATTCTCTGCTTACGTACGGATCGAGGAGGTGAATTCAATTCTGCAGAGTTTAATGAATTTTACAGATCAAACGGTATCAAGCGACAATTGACTACAGCTTACACTCCTCAACAAAATGGAGTGGCTGAGTGCAAGAATAGAACAGTTATGAACTTGGTGAGGTCTATGCTATCCGAAAAGAATATGCCGAAGAGGTTCTGGGCTGAAGCTGTTCAATGGGCTGTGTATGTGCTGAATCGATCTCCGACTTTAGCCGTTAAAGAAATGACACCAGAAGAAGCATGGAGTGGAGACAAGCCATCTGTGGAAAGATTTAGAGTATTTGGGTGTATCGGTCATGTTCATGTTCCTGATGTACGCAGGACAAAGCTAGACAATAAGAGTACACGATGTGTTCTACTCGGCATTAGTGNAGACAAAGCTAAACAATAAGAGTACACGATGTGTTCTACTCGGCATTAGTGATGAGTCCAAGGGCTATAGGTTGTACGATCCTAGTGCAAAAAGGATTGTAACTAGTCGAGATGTTGTATTCGAAGAGGAAAACACGTGGAATTGGGATGCAAATGAGAAAGAAGCGGCAATGATGGATCTGGTGTGGGATGATGAAGACACTGTTGCAAAGGAGCATGAAGCTGCTATTGGAAAAGAAAGTGAGCCTGAAAAGGAATGTGAACCTCCTGTTGAAGCAAGGGAGGTCAGAATCAGGACGACACCAGCATGGATGGAAAGTTATGTTTCTGGTGAGGGTCTTTCGGAGGATGATGATATGGCTAATATGGCAATGGTGGATTCCACTGATCCTACAACTTTCAGAGAGGCCGTGAAACATGAAAAATGGAGACAAGCAATGGAGAAGGAAATCAACTCGATAGAGAAAAACAAGACCTGGGAGCTGACTACTTTACCGGCTGGTGCAAAACGAATTGGTGTTAAGTGGATATACAAAACGAAGTTGAATGAGGCTGGGGAGGTCGATAAATTTAAGGCACGGTTAGTAGCTAAGGGGTATTTGCAAGAGTATGGAATTGATTATAACGAAGTCTTTGCACCGGTGGCGAGAATGGATACTGTCAGAATGGTTCTAGCACTTGCTGCTCAGCGAGGTTGGGTGGTATATCATCTCGATGTTAAATCAGCATTCTTGTACGGAATTTTGAATGAAGATGTGTATGTTGATCAACCAGAAGGCTTTGTAAAAAAGGGGTGTGAGCATATGGTTTACAAACTTCTCAAGGCATTGTATGGGTTGAGACAATCCCCACGTGTCTGGTTTGAACGTATCGAGGCTTATCTTTTGAAGGAAGGATTTCAGCAGAGTCAAAGTGAGCCTACCTTATTCTTCAAGGACAAAGATGGAGGTAAAATTCTTATTGTAAGTGTTTATGTTGATGACCTTCTTTATACTGGTAATGATGAATTGATGCTTACAAACTTTAAGAATTCAATGCAAAAGGAGTTTGAAATGTCAGATTTGGGAAAAATGGGATTTTTCTTAGGGATTGAAGTATTGCAAAATTCTGCTGTAATTTATATTTGTCAGAGAAGTTATGCGTTGGAAATTATAAAACGTTTTAATATGGAAGGTAGTAATAGTGTTCGTAATCCCATTGTCCCTGGTTCGAAGCTGAGCAAAGATGAAGCAGGGGTGAAAGTTGATGAAACACGTTTTAAGCAAATAGTTGGTTGTCTGATGTACATCACAACCACTAGACCAGATTTAACATTTGTCGTGAGTTTAATTGCTCGTTTTATGGCAAAACCAACTGAGATGCATTACCAGGTTGCTAAAAGGGTGCTTAAGTATTTAAAAGGGACTACCAATTTTGGAATATTGTATAAAAGAGGAGGAGTTGAAGAACTGGTGGGGTTTACAGATAGTGATTATGCAGGAGATCTTGACGACAGAAAAAGTACCTCAGGTTATGTGTTTTTTTATCAATGGGGCAGCTGTTGCTTGGTCATCGAAGAAGCAACCAATTGTAACATTGTCCACTACTGAAACTGAGTTTATCGCAGCAGCTAGTTGTGCTTGTCAAGCTGTGTGGATGAGAAGGATATTACACGATCTGGGGTTTGTGCAAGAAGGAGGAACAAATATAATGTGTGACAACAACTCCTCCATTAAGCTGGCCTCAAATCCAGTTTTGCATAGTCGCAGCAAACACATTGACGTGAGGTTTCATTTTCTCAGAGATCTTGTGCATGAGGGTATTGTTAGGATGACGTTTTGCGGTACACATGATCAAGTTGCTGACGAAGCCTTTGAAGTTGGAAGCTTTCGAGAGACTCCGTGAACAACTTGGTTTATGTGAAGTACCTGTGCTAAACTAAGTACAGAAATAAAACACTGCATTTAGTTTAAGGGAGGGTTTGTTAGGAATATTTCAGTTTGAATAAATCAAATGCTTATCCCTTGTTTTTAGGACATTTGTTAGGTTGGACTCTTTCAGTCGATGGCAGTTAGTGTTNGGTCGATGGCAGTTATTGTTGCTAGGTTTTCGATATTATTTCGGTATTTTGTTATGTATCCTGCCTATATAGATAGGCTGCTATTTTACTTTAATAAAAAAATAAGTCTTGTTCTTGCTACTTGTGTCTTTAACAAATTGTACATACAAAATATAGTTTATATAACCTATACATCTATAAGTCAAGCATGCAGTAAATGTGTACTGGTTACTTCCTTACGGATCTACTAACAGCAACGTTTAGTAAAGCTTTTATGTTAAAAGGCAACATGGAACCTACCAATTCTTCGAACAGTTTGTTTGTACAGTTGTACTAGTGATCTAAATGTTCATAATTTTAAGTGGGCTGCAACAATTTAAAAACGGTAAAAAAGGGTTTTTGGTGTTTAAATTTGATTGATTTTGATAGTTTGGAGTTTGGTATTTGTATTTTCAAAATTATCAATTTCAGTGTCTGGAAAAAAAATGGGCAAAATTTTCAAATAAGTTTCATTTTCAAATAATTAAGTTTCAACTTCGGTTATAAAGTTCAATACTATACATTTTACATGAATATATTATTAAGTCGACATGTCACATGATATGTCCAATTTATTTTTGAAAATGTTATATTTAGCGTATTAACTTGTTAGATTTTAACAATTTGGTGTTTGAACTCAATACATTTTAATAATTCAATATAATGTATTACTTTTGTAATTAAAATTAAACAAAATAAGTTACGATGTAAACTTGTTACTAAGATAATATTTTTTTCTAAAATTCTTTAGGCTATCACTTTAAACAAGTTCTTAGTCAGTTGAATTTCTGAGCGAGGTTGATTACAAGCCGGGGCAGAATGAGAGGTAAAGGTTAAGGGAGGCTGAAACCCGATTAGAGTCAAAATTATTAGCATTAATTTTTTTGATCAATTTTAAAGACCTGTTAGATTATAATTCTTATTTTTTACAATTCTAGTTGTTGTTCGTTGTCCCACATTATCACATCATCACTTCTTGGATAATTAATTTACAATTCTCACAAAAAGGTTTTATACATTTACCACTTTTCTTGAGTATACTCTTATTTTTCAATCATTTGATTAAAAAATTTCAAAAAAGTAATACCACAAAATTAAGATAAGTTTTCAAAAAAAAAAAAGTTTTTACAATATGATTTATTAGAGTATACTATTACCGGGGATCCATACTATTTACAGTATTATAAAAAGGCATTAGAATTTAGAAGCATTCAAATGACAGATTTCACAATAAATTAAAAGATACAAGACAATTTAATTTAAAAATTAAAGACAAAGCACATTACATATTTTTTCAGGCACAACAATGGGGGTGTTTGGGGGAACTTTTTTCCAGAATAAGTCAACTTATTTTAAGACAAAGTTAGAGATTCCTAACTTTTTTCTGAAAAAAGTTAATTTTTTTTGCAACTTATAGAATCTCAAATATACATTAAATACTTGTATAAAAAACATTTATCAAAATATGAAATTTTTACCCGAAAATAAGTCCAAAAGAACTTATTTTAAGGCAGGCCAAACAGACTCAATATAAGATAACAACATGACAGATACTTGTAAATTCAACGCTAACAATTTGTTATTTTATGGCATAAACTTTATTTTTGAAATCACGATAAATTTTTTAAACAAGGGCTATCTTTAAATACTGGTTCTGATTACAAGTACAGGTTTTTAGTCTGTTTAATTTTTGGTGCAAGGTTGCATAAGTGGCGCCATGGGCCAGTTCGGCTTCTACATTTATACATGACTAGCACATGACTGTGCCAAATACGGGTTTAGTTAAAATTGTTCAATAAAAATGAAAAGATTTATGTTTTATTATTTTAATAAATAAATAAAATTTATGTTAATTCCTTATTTATATTTTTAACATAGCAATAATTAATGAACGGTTAACATATAAAAGATAAATTTATATGACTGAAATAAATATATTAATATATTATATAGATATATAAATTATTTTTGATATCTTAAAACATTTAAAATCAGTTATATATATTACGATCAATTTTATAATAATTATTAATATTGTATATGTTGATTGTAATCTACAAATCATTAAAAACAAATTGGAAAAGTTAAAAAATAATTAAATTTGGTACTACTATATCTCATTAAAAATGTTTTGTCTATTAATAAATAGTATAAATTAGTGTATTTATATTTTTTTCCTGTTGAATATATATATATATATATATACATATACATATTGTTAGATATGAGAATCACAAAAATAACACAGAGGGGGGTGAATGTGTTTCTTGATTTTCTTTTGTGACTGTCTGTTTATGAAATTTTGTAGCTTAAGAAAACTTAACAGTGTTTATATATGTAAATATGCGGAAAGTAAATAAACACAATGTTAACTTTTCAATCTAATAGTGTATTAGAAAGAATTGCTAAAATATGAGATTCTTGACTTGAATTTTAGTTTCTTATTCTTGGAAGATACAATGTATGAATACACTTGATAATGTTCAAAGATGCTAACTAATGAGGCTGTGCATAGGCTATATAGACAACATGTCTTTTGGCACATGCTCTCACTAGACAGTTTAGCTAAAACTAGAAATAGACAAGAAACACTTTATATTTGACTACTATCTATTTCTAGCTAACACAATCTGTTGACAGCCTTTTGCTTTTAGCTTTATCTCTTCTGCCTTTTGTCTTGTTCTTCTTCCAAGCTACATTGTAGACTTGTCTCTATCTCCACAGGTTTGACTGATCCTGTGATGACAAAGCTTCAAAATCACTTGTCTTGTTCTTCTGCAAATCTCCTAGAATTTAGCTTCTTGAATCAACCGAGTACTCACTTGAATTTACTTCGAGAAGTCACAGTAATTGACTTCTCGATTGGGATAGACTTCTTGATTATATACTTCACATGATGACTTCTCGATTAGAATAGATTTCTCGAATCATACTTGAAACACAGACTTCTCAATTGGTTCTACCCTTGGTACTTCTCGATTGCTCATTTGGCTAATTTCTTGATTTGTTCAACTGGGCTTCTCGAATCATACCTATTGCATAATTCTCGACTAACTGCAGTTTCTTTGACTTCTCAATTATTTTCCCTTTCTCGATCGACTACTGAGTTAGTTGAGTATTTGAGACTTATCTACCAGCTTCACATGTCTGACTTCTCTATCACGATGACTTCTCGATCACATATTTGCCTTAGAGTATTTTTACTGCAATTCTTATTTGATCAAATCTTCATTGATTTGATGTCTGATTCAGACTTAAATCTTCTATCAATCTTTATTCTTGACTCATATTTACATAATGATTTCACATTAGAAACATACTTATATCTGTAAATACATTAAGACATTCTAAGTACACATCCTATAACAGAAATATTACATGTGTTACATCAAGACAAGTAATCATTACCGGGGATCCATACTATTTACAGTATTATAAAAAGGCATTAGAATTTAGAAGCATTCAATTGTCAGATTTCACAATCAATTAAAAGATACAAGACAATTTCATTTAAAAATTAAAGACAAAGCACACTACATATTTTTTTCGGGCACAACAATATAAGATAACCAACATGACAGATACTTGTAAATTCAACACTAACANGCATAAGTAATTTAAAAATTAAATAATAAAATTTAGATGGTATAACATATTTAATCTCATAAGATAAGCTTAAATAATTTATATTAAATCTATAAATATTTTAGTAAATAAATAGTATGAATCAGAATGATGATTAAATTCTATTTAATCTATATTTGTAGAGGTAAATCTATATGATTTTGTTAAAAGATTCATTTATTAATGGTATATTTAAGTATTTTGTTTGCTTAAGCAGTGTTAAAATTTAAATATGAATAGAATCCTAGGGTAAAATCGGAAATTATAAATAATAAAAAATATGTTAGTATCAAAAATTAGTAATTTTGTATCACCGAATACAATAAAAAGAATTTGAAATATAATAGAATTTTATTAAAATTATTATATATATATATATATAAGTATAATAATTGAAATGTAATTAGTCGGTTTTTGCACACGCGAGTTTAATACTCATCCATCTATAAATAATAATTAAAATAAATTTATTTAAATAATTTTATCATTTATTATTTTAATTTATTTTATTAAAAAATTTATTTAAAGAATGTTGCTATAATATAATAAATAATAAATATTGAATTTAAATAAAAATTAGAATTACAGATAAAACTAACTTATTCATAAATATAATTTAATAAATATTTTATTAAGTAGAGTACCCGAGTACTAATTTGGACACTTATATGTCCTACACTATATCATGCATGCATGACATATATGATGCCTTATTAGTACCCTATTTAAGATAATTTACGTAACAATTGTCATTTTACTTATAAAGAGATTGTTTACTATAACTAAAATAGCAACGAAATTAATAATTTAGTGAAAATAGAGTTGTGTTTGTATAGTAATTTTAATAAAAAATAAATCAAAATGGTATTGAGATAATATAAAAAAATTGAAATTAAATAATATTTAAATAGAGATAAAACTGTTGGGTGAAAATAAATAGAAAATTTTAAATAGGTATATAATAGAAGAAAGTGAATAAATAGAATTTAAAAAGAAATGGGATTAGGGGGAGAATCAAATTTGATACATAAAAATTACTATAAATAGAGAGATTGTTAACGATAGATAGCATTGAAATTAATAATTTATTGAAAATAGAGTCTGTGTTTGTGTGGTAAATTTTAAATTATTAAAAATTAAATCTAAAAAGTATTGAGATAGTGTAAAAAATGAAATCAGATAGAATTTAAGTAGAGATAAATCTGTAAGATGAAAATAAAAAAATTTAAATAGTGATATAATAGTAAAATGTGAATAAATAGAATTTAAATAGAAGAATTTAAGTAGAGATAAAATTATATGAGAAAATAAAAAAGAAAATTTAAATAGTAATATAATAGTAAAATGTGAATAAATAAAATTTAAATTGAAGTAGGATTGGTGAAAGAATTTAAATAGAGATAAAATTATAGTGTGAAAATAAATAGAGAAATTTAAATAAAAATATAATAGTAAAATGTGAATAAATAAAATTTAAATAAAAATAGAATCACAGGGGTGAACTCAAATTTTGGAGTAATAAATTTGGTCAAAGGGGATTTGGTAATAAAGAATACTGGCTTTGTAATTTTAACTGTTTGTTATCATAGTGGGCCTAGACAATACATGATGTGATTAACAATTATCTATCATTTATTCATTTGTAGTTATTGGATGAAGAAGCTCAAATTGCTCTGTATTTTCTACTCACTCACAACTCTCTAGTGGTTTAAGAAATTTCCTAATTATGTCTAGTAGTGTATTTTGTATTTATTGGAAGAATATCGAAGCTCAACTTGCTCTGTATTTTCTCTCATTATTCACAACTCTGGGCCGCCAAGCACGACCTTGGTTTTATCAGCTACTATATACAACTAGTCTCTTCGCCTCTCCACATAAATTTACTACATTTCATCTGCATTATTATTTCAAAGAACAAACATAAAGAATTCTAAATGGCTGAAGCAGTTGTGTCAATTGTTGTGGGAAGACTCACTGATTTATTGAATGAAGAAGCTCAACTTCTTCATGGAGTGCGAGATGAGATTCAACAAGTGGTGACTGAGCTCAAGGGGATGAAAACATTCTTAAGAGATGCTGATTCGAGACTCAATGAACCTAGAGTTGGAGATCTGGTTGCTCATGTACGCGACCTTGTGTATCATGCTGAAGATGTAGTTGAAACTTTTCTCCTCAAGGCTTCATCTACTGAAAGACGCAAAATCCAAGGTGGGATCAGGAACAGAGTTAAGAGTTCTGTTTGTGTTCTTGATGACTATGTCTATCATCACAAGTTTAGTAGGGAGATCAGACATATCCAGACAAGGATACAAAGCCTCTCCAATTGCTTTGGTGAATATGATATTAGATCAGCACCACAGGAAGACCATGAATCATCATCGAGTGAAACACCAGGTAAGCTAAAGCGATTTTACTCTTACTCTGTTGTTGAACCAGATTTGTTCGTTGGATTTCAAGATGATCTTAAAAGCTTGGTGGGGCATCTGGTCAATGAAAATGATGATTGCTCCCCAGTTATCTTCATTGGCGGAATGGGCGGACTGGGAAAGACCACTCTTGCTAGAAAAATTTACAATCATTCCACCATTAAGAAACACTTTTCGGGGTTAGCCTGGGCTTCTATTTCACAGAAGTGGCAACCGAAAGATGTGCTCCAGCGGATTCTTATTACTCTTGTCCATGACAAAAAAGAGGAGATCCGTCGCATGGAAGTTGACAAGCTAGTAGAGAATCTGCTAGAAGTTCAGCAAACGAAAAATTGTTTGATAGTTCTTGATGACATATGGACAAACAATGCTTGGGATTCTTTAAAAGCGGCCTTCCCAACTGAGACTTCCAAAAGCAAATTATTGCTTACAAGTCGTAATATCCGTGTTGCTGACCATGTCAATCCAAAATGTTTCATTCACGAACCAAAACTTCTTGATGCAGAACAAAGTTGGGAGCTACTCCGGTTGAAAGCACTTCCAAAAGGAGACTATATACGTAAGAACTTTACCATTATAAGAGTAACATTATTGTGTTATAAACACACTACGACTCCACACAGAAGTCTGTTATAATGTATATATAACCCGGTTCAGCTGCTTTTATTGATTTGAACGCCAACTTTACTTCAAGATAATATAACTATGAAAGCTTAGTTCATAACACATTTTAGATATATACACAGCTATTTTGATTTTATGATTTGACAAAGTTGACACAAACTAACTCTAGTAATATTTTCTACAACTGATCTCCATCAAATTTTTGGCAAACGTATCACATTAAAAAAGAACATTTTATTGTATATTTTACTAATCAAGGTGTATATCTAGTAAATGAGTTAACTTATAGGATTTTTCCTATTTTATTGCGTGTTAATGATTACAGACAGCACAGCCAGAAAAAAGATGGAGGAATGGGGAAGAGAAATGGTCCAGAATTGTGGAGGTCTTCCACTAGCAATAGTTGTTTTGGGGGGGATTCTTGTAACAAAACCGACCATGATAGAGTGGGAGAAGGTATATTATGATAGTCGGTCAACCCTAAAGAGAGGTGAAGGTCTGGGAGAAGATCATAGAAGAGAAGTACAAGAAACTTTAGCTTGGAGTTACAATGTTTTGCCCACTCAATTGAAACCGTGCTTTGTATATTTGGGTAAATTCGAAGAAGATGAAGAGATAATAGCAGAGCGTCTGTATCAGTTGTTGATTGCAGAAGGCATGGTACTATCGAGTGATAAAAGTGGTGAAGAATCAATGATGGAAGTGGCGGAATCGTACATGGGGGAACTGGTCCATAAGAGTATGGTTCAAGTGAAATTTGAAGACCAAGTTTACCCACAACGAAAATTTAAATCTTTTGTGCTTCATGACTTAATGAGAGACCTATCTCTGTCCATAGCTAAACGAGAAGATTTCTTCACAGTTGTTGATTTTCAAAAAGTAACCAATTTTCCCTTCAATTCATCTATGGAGCTGACGTCTTCTTTCACACGACAACTAGTAGTCTATTTTGATAAAGAAGGATATAAAAGTGTTAAAGGTAATCCCTTCTTTTTCAAGAAAGCCTATCAACGCCATGTCAGATCGGTTTTACTGATCCGAAGTTTGCCACAAATATCGGGACTGCATCTTGCAAATTTCAAGTACCTGCGAGTTTTTGTTCTGGAAGAATTAAAATATGATGAAATAAGTGTGTCTTGTTGGCTTTCGGTTATTACTCTTCCAAAGGTATTGAGCAGCCTGGTTTACTTGCGATATCTGAGTCTACATCAATCTCGGTTGATGATATTTCCATCCATTCAAAACCTTGAGCTACTAAAAACTCTCAATTTAGACACATATGACAGCATGTATTTTCCACCATGGCTATCGATAAATATTCTGAGCAAGTTGCGACATTTGCGGCATTTATATTTACCAAGGCAGTTAATTAAGGGTTTAGGAAAGAATCGTAAATTAAGGTTGAATGGGCTGAGCAAGTTAGAGACACTGGAGAACTTTGATCCAGAGTGGTGTGAAGCTAAGGATTTACCAAAACTACTCCGTCTAGAGAAACTAAAGCTAAAAGTAGTAGGTAAATGTTATGATGCAGAGGAGATAATAAAATACTTGTCATCATATTCACGTCCACTGTACTTGACCCTTAATATATATGGTGAACAGGGGTTTGATATGTGGAGACAGTTGTTCGGGAATCGTAATCTTCGCCTTGAGGAATTACGAATATATGGCATGCTCCCAGAGTTGAGTCAAATATTTGGGCGGCAGGAGCAACAACTTGGTAATACTTATATTCATGATGTATCTTTCATTCGTATCACCAAACTAGATTTAGTGAGGTCCAAACTAGAGGAAGACCCGATGGCAGTACTGGAGAAGATTCCTACGTTGCGTCACCTCACATTAGGCACAAACGCATATATGGGGAAGGAAATGGTTTGCTCAGCCATGGGTTTCCCAAAACTCACCGTTCTTCTACTGATCGATCTTCCCAACTTGGTAAAATGGAGGGTGGAGGAAGGAAGCATGCCCATTCTCAATTACATGATAATTTGTGAATGTTATAAGTTGGAGGAGCTTCCAGAAGGACTGAGATTCCTCAATTCCCTTGATGAATTACTATTATTGGTGATGCCTTCAGATTTCTATGATAGGGTCCGAGGGGTAAACGGTGAACAAGGACCTGACTTTTATAAAGTGGCTCACGTTCCTCGCCTCCAGATTCCCTATCCGCAGTGAGTATGAGTATTATCAGGCCTCTTGAATGGATTTTTACTTTTTGTTTTCACTTTGTCAAATTTTGTATCATGCGGACTCATGTAGTCATGTTATGTAAATATATTATTATTGTATATAATTATATCATTCTTAATCTATTATCTTATGTCATTGTTATTATAAAAAAAATAAATTAATTTTATATTGTATAATAATTATATAAATATAAAATATAAATTTGAAAACAAATAAGATGTTAAATAATATATAACATGGATTGGATTAAAATGATTGTAACTCTTGAATGGTATGTAACTGATCGAGCATATATGATTTGATTTTAATAAAATGATATGATATGTAACTCTGCACTCACTCAACAATATTTTTGACACAAGTGGAGAGAAACGAACACACCTTCATTATTGATGAATTTTACTACAATGAAAAATAATTATTTCATCTTTTTTAAAGTACATACATGTCTTTTGTTATACATCTTAATAAAAATAGTAATTAAATTTTTTTTTCATAAAAATAAAATTTAAATATACTAGTTATAACTTTGGTCCAATCTCATCTTGCTAATACAATCATATAAAAAAATAAATAAAAATCTTAAATGAAAGTCAACTACAATATTAGTCGGCCCACTGTCTACAATAACAACATCAAGAAGCTAAAGAATCTCAAAATGGCTGAAGCAATAGTGTCAATTGTTGTGGGAAGGCTAACTGATTTATTGACTGATGAAGCTCAACTTCTTCATGGAAAAGTGAGACATAAGATTGAACAAGTGGTGACCAAGCTCATGTGGATCAAGACATTCTTGCAAGATGCTGATTCAAGGATAAATGAATACAAAGTCCGAAATTTAGTTGCGGACATAAGAGAGCTTGCCTATGATTCTGAACATGTTGTTGAAACTTTTCTGCTCAATGCTTCATCCTCTGGAAAAACAATTCAGTGGATTAATACCAACAAGTTTTCAAGAAAGATCAAACAAGTAGAAAAAAAGATGTCCCGTCTTTCCAACTGTTTTCGTGATTATGATATCAGATCAACATTAGAATCCCCGGGATCATCTAGTTCCTCATACGGAACAACAGGAAAACTAAAGCGATTTTACTCTTTTCCTGTTGTTGAATCAGAAATATTTGTTGGATTTCATCAAGACGTTGAACTCTTGGTGGGACATTTGGTAAATGAAAGTGATGATTGTTACCCGCTTGTCTCTATTTGTGGAATGGGAGGTCTAGGTAAGACCACTCTCGCATAAAAAATATACCATCATTCCACCATAAAGACTTATTTTGCTGGTTTAGCTTGGGTTTCTATTTCACGAAAGTGGCAGACAAAACTTGTATTGCAGCGAATTCTTGTAAGTCTTGTACCTGAAAAGAAAAATGAAATCCTTACGATGGAAGATGAAAAGTTAGTGGAGAATCTGCTGCAAATTCAGCAAAGGAAAAAATGCTTAATAGTCCTTGATGACATATGGTCAACGGATGTTTGGGATTGTTTAAAAGCTGCCTTCACAGCTGAAAAGTCTGTAAGCAAATTAATGCTTACTAGTCGTAAAGTTGATGTTGTTGAGCATGCAAATCCAAAAGGGTTCATTCACCGACCTGTACTTCTAAGTGCAGAACAAAGTTGGGAGCTACTTCGGCTGAAAGCTCTTTCCAGCGGTGGTTATCTAGGTACGTAATTTACTCTAACTTACTATGTTTCATTCACTCACTCCAAGACCAAAACTCAATCGAGTGCAAATTTATAAAACATCTTAGGCAATTCAGTTGATTTGAATGTAGAGTCAACTTGCAGCTTTTGAAGTTCCAACAAAGTACTCTGAAACTGCAATAAAATGCAAATTTGGTTTGGTAGGAACTTTTAAAACATGTTAATTTCATTTGAAATGTGCGATCACATTAGTGACATTTATTTTGATGTATCTTTATTCTTTTACAGTTTTTGTGTATGTATGTTGTTTCAGACATTACCAGAGATGTAAAGAGGATGGAAAAATTGGGAAGAGAATTGGTTAAGCATTGTTTTGGTCTTCCTCTGGCTATCGTCATTCTGGCGGGAATTCTTATCACAAAACCTTCATTAATAGAGTGGGAGAAGGTATATGATGATAGCCTATTATCATTGAAGAGGGGGAAAGGTTTGGGAGAAGATTATCAAAGAGAATTATTCGAGGTATTAGTATGGAGCTACAATGATTTGCCCCCTCAATTGAAGCCATGTTTTCTGTATTTAGGTAAATTTAGTGAAGATGCATGGATAGAAACAGAGACTTTGTATCAGTTATGGATTGCAGAAGGAATGATACTGTCGAGTGATAAAAAAGAAGGAGAAACAATGTTGGAAGTAGCTGAATCATATATGGGGGAACTTGTCTATAAGAGTATGGTTCAAGTGAGATACAATGATGTGGACTCATCCTTTACAAAATTCAAATCTTGTTCTCTTCATGACCTTGTGAGAGACCTAACTCTATCCCAAGCAAAAGTAGAAGATTTTTTCCAAGTTACAGACATTCGAAAAGGAAACAATTTCCATCTCAAATCTTCTGTAGACTCTCAGTTAGCTTACACTCGTCAACTTCTAGTTTATTTTGATAATGGATATACAAGCAAAGAAGCTAATTCCTATTTTCTCAAACAAGTAAATCACCAACTCTATCGATCAATATTACTAATTAATGACTTCCCAACAAGTTTGCCACCAATACTGGGGTCAAGTGTTGCTAATTTTAGGTTACTACGTGTTTTATCTTTGGAAGATGTTCAGTTTAATAGACAAACCGTTTCAGGTATCCTATCTAGTATTAATATCGGAAGAGTATTGGCGACCCTTGTTTACTTGCGATATCTTAGTGTTAGATATACTAATCTACTTTTTTTCCCATCGATACAAAAGTTGGTGCTACTACAAACTCTCAAATTGGACATGTTAAACCGTATATATTTTCCACCATGGCTGTACAGAAATATTCTGGGAAAGTTGAGACGTTTGCAGCATTTGTTTTTACCACATCGCCAAGTTCAGAGGAGGAATTCAAAATTACGGTTTGATGAGTTGAGCAGGTTAGAGACACTGGAGAACTTTGATACTAGATGGTGCGAGGTTAAGGATATACCCAAGTTAATCAGTCTTCAGAGACTCAAGTTAAAAGTAACAGGTAGTTATCATGATGTAGAGGAGATGATGAAATACTTGTCAGATTTAGCTTTATCTTCGTCTTCATGTCTCCAGTACTTGTCCCTGTCCCTTACTCTTGGTATGCACGATCCAGGATTGAGGAATAATCCAGACAGTTTGAGAAAGTTGTTGCAGAATCATGATTACCACCTTGAGAATTTGAGAATTAGTTGCCAACTCCCAGAGTTGACTCAGTTATTTGATCAGCAACAGAAACAACTTCATTGCATTCATATTGATGTATCTTCTATTCGTATCAGCAGATTAAGTTTATGGGGTTCGCACCTAGAGGAAGACCCGATGCCAGTACTAGAGAAGATTCCTACATTGTGTGACCTCCGCTTATTAGCATCAGCGTTCTGGGGGAAGGAAATGGTGTGCTCTGCCTTGTGTTTCCCAAAACTCACCGTTCTTAAACTGTGGAGTCTCCCCAACTTGGAAAAATGGAAGGTAGAGCAAGGAAGCATGCCCATTCTCTCCCAGCTAGAGATTAGTGAATGTCACAAGTTGGAAGAGCTTCCAGAAGGACTCATGTTCCTCAGTTGTCTTCATATATTAGTGCTAAAAATGCCTTCAATCTTCTGTCATAGGGTTCGCTTGGTAAATGGTGAACAAGGAATCGACTTTTATAAAGTTGCTCACGTCCCATCCCTCCAGATTGTCGACATTGATTAATTTTCTTGCTTCTTGAATGGATTTTTCCTCATGACCTTCAATTCACTTTTGTGAAACTTTGAATTTTATTATAGGTTATAGATGTCGTATACTTATTGAATGAAATTAACTTTAAATTTTTACACACTTTCATAATCTCACGAGGACTTGCTAATAAATACATCTGTATGATTATAATCTTTTAAGTTTTCACACCTATTTTAAGTTGTAAAAAAATGGTTTTTTAACTTTTCCCACCTATTTTAAGTTGTACAAAAAAAATATTTTTATACATTATTTTTTGAATTTTCTTTTTTTAAATAAAAATATAAATGCTAAACTTTTAGTATTCACAAAAATAAATTTTTAAAAATAATATATTTTTATTTTTTCTAGATGACAATTGGTGAGCAATGCCCTATATATGGTTTCCTTTTGTAACTAGTAAGTAGTACTACCAAAAACTCGATCTGACAATTTATTACATGACACAATACAAAAATGATATGAATATTTAATATTTATGTTTATATTTTGAGTACATGACATAAAAGTACACGATGTACTCGAGATTTAGTGTCGTGTTTACCCTTCAAGTACATGACATAAATAAATTTATAATTAAATTTTAATATTTATAATGAATATATGTGTATTTATAATAAATATATGTATGTTTATTGTTGAAATAAAACATGATTTTATAATATTGTATGTAAATATGATTTAAATATATATTTAATATATTTTATAAAAATGTTACCTTAAAATCTTTTATTTTTATATTAAATTTTCTTCGAAAGGTATTGAACAGCTTGGTGTACTTGCGATATCTGAGTCTACGTGGATCTAATTTGTTGATATTTCCATCCATTCAAAAGCTTGAGCTACTAAAAACACTCAATTTATAAAGTCGCTCACATCCCTCGTCTCCAAATTATCCAACCCACAAATTATCATGCCTCTTGAATGGATTTTTACTTTTTATCTTCAATTTATCAAATTTTGTATCATGCGATTGATGTAAATAGAATATAATATTTATTGTATATATTAATATTATTTTAAGTGATTATTAATTTTTATGGTCGAGTTCAAATTATAAGAAAATAAATTAATTTTAGATTGTATTTTAATAATAAATATATATTTGAAAACAAATAAGATGTGTAATAATATANGGGTTTTCTTCTAATACATTAAGTTTTAGACGAGCTCAACATGGTATCAGAGCTCAGGTTGGCAGAGGTCACAAGTTCGACTCCCAGACTCCCCCAAAATTCTCACAATTTATGAGGGACACAAAGGCAAAAACTATGTTAAAAAATGGGTGTCTGTGATCCACTCTTCAACCCAAAAACTGGGATTTCGAGTGAGTATAAGATCCATTTGGGTCTCACAATTTATGAGAGCAAGTCCAATGCAAAATAGATATAGTTATTTCTATAATTTGACATCAAAAAGTGTTTTTTAGTGTTAAAATAAAACTTCAACTCCAACGCTAGTTGCATTTTGTATCCAAATAATTTCAAATTTAACTAATTTTTATCCTTCTCTCCTAAACTTTATTTAAAGTTCATCACTATGCATGTCATTTATGGTTACTTGATGATGTGGGATGAGGTGGCATGGATGCATAAATGTATCCTTGGTTCTAAATTTGAAATCAAGGATGCATATATGCATATTTGCATCTAAGTATAGAACCCCTTTGCAGTTGAAGGTTTTAACATTTATTTTCAAATTATAGAAATGACACCGCTTATAGCATTGCTGCTCTGAGGGACACGAAAGAAAAAATTATGCCAAAAATAGGTGTCCGTGATCCACTATTCATGAAGGCTTTGGATCTTATATCATATTTTATCACTCCAAACAATAAAAAATAAGCAATGCAGTACGTATTCACGGCCAAATTTTCACTCGGATTACTCACATAAATCACATAATGAATCATTCTCCTAACCTTCAACGACATTATATCGTAACTCACTCTGATCAATAGATTCACAATAGTAACCGAATCAAGCCCAATTCCTTCCATTTTCATTCTCTCAAATCCGGAAAATTCTCCTTAAAATCACACCTCTTACATGCCTCAAAAATCAATGAATTTCAAAAACCATCATCAATAGTTAACTACTATACTATATCTTTTTATTTATTTAGCATCAAATTTAATTTAATTTTTTATTGAATTGATTTATTTACAATAATTTTTTTCTATCATTAATGCTACACTTATGACCCACTATCCATCGTAATATGGTGGGTATTTGAAATAATTCGAATCGATGGGAGGCACCGGTATTGATTATTTTATTTTATACTACAAGCTAGTTTTTCAATAAAAGTCAAATGAGTAATGGCAGGTAGAAAATGAAGTACCAAAGCATGTGCCAAATCGTTGACTCGATGATTATACAAAACTAAGTTTTGTATAAACTAAGTTTATGGGAATCGCGGCTAGAGGAAGACCCAATGCCACTACTGGAGAAGATTCCCACCTTGTGTGATCTCATATTATCCATGAAGGCATATATGGGGAAGGAAATGGTTTGCTCAGCCATGGGTTTCCCAAAACTCACCTTTCTTTATCTGTGGGAACTTCCCAACCTGGTAAAATGGAGGGTGGATGAAGGAAGCATGCTCATTCTCAACTACTTGAATATTGGTTATTGTTTGAAGTTGGAGGAGCTTCCAGAAGGATTAAGATTCCTCAATTTCCTTGATCAATTATGTTTATATGATATGCCTTCAGATTTATGTCAAAGGGTCCAAGTGATAAATGGTGAACAAGGACCCGACTTTTATAAAGTCGCTCACATCCCTCACCTCTATATTTAAGATTGACGAACTCACTCAAAGTTTCTAGAGCCCCTTGCAAGGCTTGTTGAAAACCAGTTGTCGGACTTGATTAATCAAACAGTTTTCAGATTTTATATTTATCCGCATTACCTCAAAAGAAATATCATATCTTTCCTTTACTTTGATGAAAATTTATCTATTTCCACTTTTCTAATTAGAAATGTGTTTTATATTTCTCATCAAAATATATCAAGTAACTCATCGATCTCCACGACGACTCATTTAAAACACTCTGATCTTATCAAAATATATCAAGTAACTCATCGATCTCTCCGACGACTCATTTAAAACACTAAACTCATAATATATATCATTCCGTTATGGATTGACCGTTAGTATGCTGACTGGACCTATTAGGTGGATATTACATGGCCACAAAATTAAAAAGAAAAATAAAAACATTACACGTCAAAAACAATAAATAATAAACATAAATCAGCATAATAAACAAAAATAACTGATTACAACAAACAACAGCTTCCGAAAGTCTGTTTAGTTACCGTCACAATATGCACCGATTGGATTGTGATTTCCAGTCATCAAATAGGTTGCTCATAGACTCTTTAAACTTCTTAGCATATTTTCCTGGCTTCAAAATATTAACATCACCCCATTGCAAACACGGATCTGTGAACCAGCTTTTCCGACCTATGAACCATGCCCCTGGGGTAGCTCTGTTATGCCCACATTTAAGGATCTTCTTGTCAATCATGTCCAGTACTGCCTCGTCTTTTACAAATTGTCTTGCAAAAGTAGCCCCGCTTTGAGGAATTCAAGATGTCAGGCTCCATCTTAGGGGGATTGTCCCACATAAAATATCTTAGGTCATTATTAACAGTAGTGTTCCTGATCGAATTCAGGTGAATTGCAGATGACAGAATGAAATTAAATACACTTATTGGGACAAACTATGTTGGTGGTAAACATCAAAAGAGTTCGAGGAAGGTTATCCCATCCAAGAACACAATATTCTAGAAATGACCTGGTTAAGGTGACTCATGGAGAACCTACAAAATCAAGAATGAATCAGCAAAATTGTACATACATGGGTTCTATTTTGCCACCTAACAGGTTGCATAGTAACGGTCAATTCATGTTGACTGTTATTGACCGTTAAGTATTTAACGAAATGATATATATTATGAGTTTAGTTTTTTAAATAAGTGATCGTGGAGATCGATGAGTTACTTAATATATTTTGATGAGATCAGTGAACAGTTTGATATAAAACCCAATATATTTTGATGAGATCGGTGAACAGTTTGATATAAAACCCAATTAGAAATTGATTGGTCGTTTCTATCCAAGAATCTATTAGGAACAGCTCTCTATTCACTTTTTTAAGTCATAATCGGGATGCAGGAGAGATGGCTGAGTGCTTGAAGGTGCTATGTAGGCTTTTCGAATCAAGGATTCTCGTGCCTCTTGAATGGATTTTGCCTTCATTTTCAAATTTTCTATCATGCGAATATACAATTGAAGTAAACAGAATATATTAATATTGCATATAATTATATCATTTTTAATATATTATTTTATTGTATATAATTATATCATTTTTAATGTATTATTTTAAATGATTCTTTGATATTCATGTACATACATAATATTTAAACAACTATATAGACCAATAAACCTATAATTATATCTTATATATTTTGGAGAAAATGCAAGAGACTTAAAAGTTTTACTAAAATTTGTTTCAAATATGTAAAAATTATATGATACCTGCATGTATGTGCCAAAATGTGCTATTAATTTAATAAAAAATTGGGAATATTTTTTGTAAACCTAATAATACTTAATATTTTTTGTACACCTAACTAACAGAAAATATTTAATAATTATATTTTAATATTTTTATGATATGCATGTAAAATAAAAATATAAACAACTAATTAATAAAATTAAGATATAATAACATATTCATATATGATACGAAATAAAATAAAAAATAGTATAAATATTAAATAAATGTAATTTAATAAAATAAAGAAAATATAATATAATATTTTTACATTTTTTAAACTCAAAAAGTCATATAGTCATATTTTTTAATACAAAAAATATAATATTAAAATACAAAAAGTATAATATTAAATTTTATTTAATAAAAAAATAACCCATAATTTACACGAAATATATGGTAGTAAAAATAGCATATATGAAATTCAATTTCAAATGTCACACTACATTATTCTACCACAATATCTATTCATAAATTATAAAAAAATCACAGTGCCAATATGTAAATATTTTGAACCTAATTTAATTTATATTTTTGAGGGATTGTTATTCTTTGTGGTCAAGTCCAATAAATAAAGAATAAGTTAGATTGTATTTTTCTAGTAAGCTAATCATCTCTCGGGGTAACCAGGGAGGACGTTGGAATAGTGCGGGGTGAGTCACCTTATATGAAATTGTTTTGGTGACAATTGAAAGTGTTATTTTGGATGAAGTTGATATCGAAATTGTTAAAAATAATTTTGTTAAAAAACATGTAACAGAAGAACATCTCTTTTTAAGTACATTTGTTAGACTTTATTTTTTATTTACATTATCTTTCAGTAGCTTATTTTATTTTAAAAATATAATTTAATGATTTTAATGTATATCAAAGTATATATGAAGAGTTCAATTTTAAAATTTTATATATCCCCCAAAATGTTTGCTACGCCATAACGCCCTATCGGTAACCGTGATGACTCCAAGGTACAAGCCATTTGTCTGCCAGTTACGACTTCGAACAATGCTTACTTATGAGCAAAAGGATCATAAATTATTCGATAGAAAGATTTGCATGTGACAGAGAAATCCCAACTCTGTGGATCCGTTGCAAGAGACGAAGTACTTTTAGAAGATAGATTTGAGATTGGGACCTGGACCTCCTATAGTATAATTGTATAGATATAAATTTGAAAACAAATAAGATGGTAAATAATATTAAACTTATTGAACATTCTGGATATCAACGCGGCGAGTTATTGTCCGGTTTTGTGCGTATATTGGATAGTTTATACAGTAATTAAACTTTGAAGATTTGCATCAAGAACTTAATATTGTCCTCGGCCTTAGCTTCTTGAATTATATATAGAGTTAGTTGTACAATTAGTAATATCACCACTTTATTTCTTTTCATTTTATATGGCAACATTTTTATTAAAATCATCTTCTGCACCTTTCTTTTTATAACAATTTAAGACAACTAGCGTTTTCTTATAAATAACAAGAGATAAAAGATGACTGAAGCTATTTCAATTTAGATGCTTCTAATGATGAGCAAATTTCATGATTTTCATTATTGATTGTTTACATATATTTCAATACATTATGAGTTATTTCATCTTGCCAACCAAACTCTTAAAGTTTTCTCAGGTAGCTAAATGTCAGTTGTAAAAGTAATTTTACAAGATTGCATAATCAACTTTTCCCTTCCTCTTTAAAGCTAGCTTGTAGTATAAAGCAAAAACTACTTCCTAGTCCTCAAGTGAAATTTGTTCAATAACTTGCAAATGTGCAGATTCATATTCATCCTCCTGTACTTGTACAATATTCTGAACTTCCCCGATTATGTCCAGTCAAATACAACCAGGTGGTTTCTTCAGTCCCCTGTGGCCCTGTCTCTAAGAAAAAACCTCATTCTAGCTACTTCATCCCATTTTCCAGCTGCAGAGCCAGCATATATATATATATATATATAGTTCTCAACATTTTTTGCTTCTATTGTACTAACTACCAAGTCTCTCAGTTGCCAATTCCGCTACTTTTATATCAGCGTGTAACTCACAAGCACTCAACAATAGGCCTCACACGCATGCGTCTGGCTTAAATGGCATAGAATATATAGCTCAAATGCTTCATTAGTTCGTCCAGCTCCACCTAGAAGGCTTACCATACAAAGTGTTCCTCCTCAGGATGGCAACTTTACCACTCAGTTATCTCTCTAAAATAGTCCCATATTCTTCATTTACAAAACTAGAATTAACACAAGGTGTCAAGACACTAAGAAACATAACTTGATCTGACTTCAAATTTGTAAGCTTTAAAAGAGTATACATTTTAAATCATTGAAGCCAATTCCCATGCTTAGAATTAGGCACAAATCATAGAATTCTAGGCTATGACATCCTTATGAGTAAGTTCATCTTCCTCAAAAAACTTCTGTGCCATTTTTATACATGCACATTTAGCACAACTTGCAGGAAAGGCTGTAGTAACAGAGGGCATTCGATCAAATAACAATCTTCGAATAAAAAGTAAGCAATGCAGTATGTATTTACAGCCAAATTTTCACTCAAATTACTCCCATGAATCACACAATGAATCATTCTCCCAACTTTCGACGACATTATATCGTAACTCACTCTGATCAATAGATTCACCGAATCAGGCCCAATTCCTTCCATTTTCATTCTCTCAAACCCCCCAAAATTCTCCTTAAAATCACCCCTCTTACATGCCTCAAAAATCAATGAATTTCAAAAACCATCACCAATACTTGACTACTATACGATCTTTTTTTATTTATTTAGCATCAAATTTATTTTAACTTTTTAGTGAATTGAATTATTTACAATATTTTTTTCCTATCATTAATGTTACACTTATATATGACCGATTATCCTTCGTAAATATCACTATGAGACACACTAAAACTAAAATTGCAAGTTAATTTATGGTATTTTTTTCCATAAAATTTATACATTTTAGCTCGATACGCTTATATATGTAATAGACTTATAGTCTATATACAATATTAGGCCAACCGATGAATCTCGTCTTTTCAAAAAATATAGTTGATGTTTTACATACACACACTCTTGATCCATAATGCTATCATACTGTATTGCATTATACCAATTAATTTAACATGCATGTCTCCTCCACACACTGGATTTTCATTACAAAAACTCGAAAAAGAAGAGTGACCCAAGTTTGTTATGATATCTGAGTGATTATTTTGAACATGCTGTCCATGCTGTCCAATGTCTCCTCAACATTAGTCAGTTGGTAATGCTTATTTTCTGTCTTTTGGTTGCATCTATCTGGACCACGACAGAGCCAATCCTCCCTTTCTTACACTTACAACTCTTTTATTGGGTACCTAAATTCGAATTACCTGTAGAAATACACGTGGCAATTCATATATTTACAAGAAAAATAATATACATTAGCAGGGACCGGCCTCAAATTTTGAGATATTCTATGCTAGCTTCAAAAACATTTGCCTCCGTTACACACGATACTCTTATGATTAAAAAAATATTTTTCTTACATTTTTGCTATTAAAATCATTAATCAATCCTTTAAAATTAATTAGAATCTGTTAGCATTTCCTTCTCGATGAATAACAAAACCAACTCATTCAAATGTTCCTGTGACGTACTAGAATAGAAATGCTATTTAATCGATTTCAATTTTGAGAAACTTGAAGGGTTTCGAGGCACAAACGCAGCGGAATAAACGCGAAAAATAAATCAAAATAGCGAAACCCTCCGCAGGATCCATGCGAAAACAAAAGATTTAATTCGGAGATAAAGAATAAATACCTTTAGAAGCTTTAACAGTTCATTAATGGAAGATTAATGGAGGTCCAAAGCTTGTTTAATCACCACGTATCCCGCTCTCGCGATCTACGCTCTACGGTATCCACACGAACACTTTTCATGAAGGATTGATGTGTACTAGCACCCGAAAACTTCTTCTCTCTCTATCTTCCTCCTCTCTCA
>QRFB01000695.1:0-30566 GCA_008931105.1 Oenanthe javanica
ATAAATATGTTTATTGAATAATCAAATGACATAAAGGTCTATTAAAAGAAACATTGTATTGCTCTAGGGCACCTACACTAACACATGATAGTTTATCTGAGGATGAAAAGGATGATGAAGAGATTATGTCAAAGCAAGTTATGCAACGGAAAAAAGTGAAGCTAGTTTTCGCAGGTAAAAAAATGATCAATACTGCCCCCCGAAGAACACGTTTAGCCACAACTCCTTCGTTTTCGCAGGTAAAAATTCAATTTGTTAATTCTTCTATTTTCTAATTTATCTACTATATTAGCCTGTCATTATAATATATTACCACTAACTGAAAATGCACCCGATCCGCCAACTGAACAATTACCACCTCCTCCTCCCTTGACAGGTGATTTATCACCCAGCTTGCCCTTGGGAGCAGGGCCAATGCCTTCAAAATATCGTAATGAAGGAATTGGTTCAATGGAGGTTTGTTTGCTAATGCGAAAACGTAAAAATGACTTAGAATTTGTAAATGAACATGTGGATGAGGGTACTGGTCAAACTCATGACGAGACACTTGAAATTCTATCAGGTCCTTATAATTGTTTTTTAGTTAGTTAAGTATTAGTTTCAATATTGACAATACTGTTGGAACATTAATTGGTTTATTTGTACTACTTTTAGGTCCATCAAAAATTATAAAGCTTAGATGAACGCCATTAATGAGTGATGTGTAGACAAGGGACTCTAGCGAAAAGAAGGTTATGTTGAATTCATAATTTCAGGTTGTTTAATGCCATTTTTAATAGTAGTTCAATTAGGAACCGATGTTAAAAAGTATAACGTATATCATGTATTAATATGGAACCGATGTTTAGAAAACCTTTTAACATTAATTATTTTTAGGAACCGATGTTAAATACTAAAATATACATCGTTTACTGTAAAGGCATTGATGTCAAATATATCCTCTCACATTCGTATTTAAATCCAACCGATGTTAAATACATATATAGACATCATTTTTTATATAAAAAATTTATTTATTTTTCATTTTTCCTTTCATGGCATATGTTTAAGATGATGTAAATATCATATTATGAAGATAACATAAAACAAAGATATCAGAAAACTACATAAAACGTTGTCTATATTGCTTATAAATATTGGCTAAAAACCGATATCTAATATCCTGAACCTTTTTCTACACATGCAAAAAAATCGCTCAGATTTATGTCTAAGCCAATTTTTCTAGCATTGAGGTATTATCTTGATTTTACAAAAATACTCCAAATTTTTTTCATATAAAATTCTTTGTATTTGAAGTAACTTAGACTCCCTAATTTCAAATTATAAATATATATTTTTAATTTATGAGTAAGTTATAAGATAAATTAAATTGCTCGGCAGATATACTCCTTAAACAAATCTTTTCTTACTGTATTATAGCATCACTCGAAAAAGTTGAAGGGGGCTATCATTGTTGACCTTGTGGTTGTAATTATGTAGCCTAATATAAACAAATTGGAGTGTTCTAGATAACATCACCAAACATCTTTTACTCTTTAAAAATCATTGTTTTTCTTGTTTTTTAGAGCAAATACTTAATATATTAAACATAATTAATGGGGGATACATTAGTTTTGAAAGCAACATTTGAGTAATCTTCAACATGTTTATAAGATAATCCCAAATTAAGGAGAGGGATTTGCCACCACCTTCCCAACTTGCCCCATGTTGGGAGTTGCAAGCTTAGAGTAGATTGTTAATTACAGTCATGGATTAATTAATTAATTACTCTTGAACTAAACTAATCAGGCGAAGTTGTTAGACCAAACAAAAACACACATGTTCATATTATATGTAAGCACACCAAACATATATTTGGAAGTCTCAAGTCTTCCAATGTCTCGATTTCAAGGCAAGTAGCCAGATTGCCGTACGGTTAAATATTAAATTGTTCATTAAATTGGAAAAATGATATTATTTTTATTACCCATCTCCACGATTATGTTATTTACGTTGATATAAATATTATATTAGTAATTTTTACATAAAAAATAAATATAAATACTTTTTAAATTATTAAAATTTGAATAAATTATTAAAAATCATATAGGTATAAATTTGCATTTATGGATTTTATTATAGAAATAAAATGTGTTTTTTACTATGTTCAATCTTTTTTCTAATAATAAATCAAAAGAAAAAAAATTATAAAACTAATAAATAAATAATAATTTTGTTTCTTAAATTTTGAAAATACTACCCAAAATACTAGAATTTATAAGTTTTCATTTGATTGAAATAGTATGTGAAACAAATATATAGAACTCAAAAATTGTTATTATCAATTTCCGAACACATATTTAGTATTATCGGTATGATATTTATAATTTAAATGAAATAAATAATATATCATTAATATGAGTGACAAAAATAATACTCCCTCCGTCTCGTTAAGCTTTTCTTGTTTTGACTTTTTGTACTGTTCATTGTAAGCGATTGACTATTAATTTACACATAATTTGTAAGACAAAATATAGTCATGAGTGATTTTGTTTGATTCGTATTTGTGAGTACTTTAATACAGTAAATTTTTTATATTTAATACTAATACGAAATTAAAGATATTAACGATCAAAGAGTGTGTGTTGGCAAACGCGCACATGATTAACAGGAAAAGTAATAAGAGACGGAGGGAGTAGAAAATAACACATCGCACGCATGTGTGTCAGGACTTACGCATCAAGAAAATGCGTGTGATTTTAATTATTTTGGTCACCCATCCCGTCAAATTTTATTTTGATCGATGTTACCTACAAATATGATATATACGGCTCTCACCCCATTACCCATATAGCTAACATAAATTTAAAATATGGAGATATTCTCACATTAAACTAGCTTATTTAGAAAAAAGTTTTCAAAAACTTTAATCTCTTTTTACTTTAACATACACTAACTTGTTTACCCCTTGACAAAAACAATAAAAATACTACGTTGTTACCTCTGCCCCATATTAAACTGCTCTGATGCAATAAGTTTTTGACTGAATGTAGTTGTTGTGTTGGCTAGCAATCATTGTGGTCCACGAAAGTTCAAGGGTGCTTCAAGGTTGAAGCTAGTATTTTTTTTATTTTTAATAATCGGACTAAAGACAAGCTAGTTAAATAATCCTATGTGAGGAACGACAAAAGTTACTTTTTTCTAAAACGTAACGATAATGATATTTTTAAAAAAATGATTTTTTTTAAATAATTGTAAAGTCAAAACAAATGAACCACTCACAATTGAAACATATTTGAATATAGTATTAAATTGTTGGAAAAGAAGATTTGGAGCATCTTCAATGAGGTTATAATGGTTAGTTAAAATAATATAAAATAATGCTCCATTTGTTCCCTTTTAATTGTTCTTTTTGATAAAAATATATTCTTATCTCTTCTCAAAACAATTTTATAAAGATTTTTTTAAATAATACCCTTCTATTATAATTTTTAATATTTGACTAATTCAAATATACAAACAATTCAATTAATTTAATACAATTATAAGGGATAATCATGGAAACAAATTATCTAATTAATATTTTCTTAAAATTAGTATTTTCTTCGAAGGATCCGGAAATTACACTTTTTGACCAAAAGGACGGGAGAATAATTGCCTAAAATTTACCAGATCGGTAAGGCTTGTACTCTAATGGGAATATTGGATATAATAGTTGGCTATATTTTGAAAATAGTATATTATTATTATTTTTAATAATACTTTTTCATTAAAAATTTAATCTTAACAAACTAATATGAACATTGATTGATTTAAAAAAAGTGGTCATATATTTAGAATTTTAAATTAAATATTTGATAAATTGTAGTATATGTATGAATTTGAATAAATAAAATTTTAAAAATATTAAATAAAATTGTAAGCTCAGTAGCTTTTATAAAGTGGCTACGTACAGAAAATCTATTGTTCTCAACAAAATTTTTGTGCTGCCAGGATATGACTTGGCATTTCTTACGGATATGTTGACCTTCTACAAATATACTCAAGCAATTGTTTTTTATTGTAATTTTAGCTACTAGGAGCCATCGGTTGGAGAGAGGAATTTTGATAAGATTGGCTATAATTGGTGCTGTTTAATGCCACTTATAAATTTAGCTAAGAATTCTAAGGTGTTGGAAATGCTATTATAAGATGATGATCTTTTCAAGAGTTTAAAAATTGTCGATTACATGCACCTTTCACAGTGATTCCAACTTCAAACCACAATTTAACGGTGACTTCAGATTTTTTACATTTTTTTTCAATTTTAATAAGATAGTTACATAAAATTATACAAGTGTACGATGAATATGGGTAACAAATTGCGCTGCAAGTTTTCGTTGAATAATAAATCCAATTCTTTTAAATACATATTCTGCCGAACCTGCAGTCATGATAGATAATCTTGTTCATAACTTTCTTAACTATCCTAAGAAACTCAACATCGTCAGATGCTAAAAAGCCATACGTATCAAAAGAAAATGGGATAAACCTATGTTTGTTATCTTTACATGCCTGATCATGTTTACGAATTTCTGCCTCTGCGACTTTAGTCGCTGCGTGACTAACTATAAAAATCCTATTACCAAATCCGTTCAAAGTATAAACTCCGATGAGACCAACACAAATATGTTTTCCTGCATCTCCACTGTAAACCATGTAAACCAATATATCAGCTAGCCTAAGAGTTAATCTAACTTCACTTGAAGGGTGAGAAAGATGACGGATGCCTCCTTCTTAATTGAAATACCTGCTCGTTAAAGGACAATTTATAATATATCCCTAACCAAGTCATGCCTATATTTAATATCTGAGTGTTTCCGATTGTGAATCGAGTGCTCCTCAGATACATCCATACGACATAAACATAAGGGACACTGTGCCCCATTAGAAAACGAGAATCATGAACCTGTAACGCAAGATCATATGATACTCTGATGGCGTAATACGTTATCATTATCCCTCTAAAGGAGTAACCAATAAAAAATCTTATTTATTTATTTACTGTATTCGTAGCTGAAACCAAAAATGACCAGAAACCATTTCGTGTACTTATTTACCAATCCGAATACGAAACGAAATATTTCGTGTCAACCTGAAATGAAATATTCCGTGTCAACCTGAAACGAAACGAAAGTACACGAAATATTTCGTGTACCTTCCGTTTATACGAAACAACCCGAAATAATACAAAACTGAGAAATCTTGAGCATGGCGTAATACGTTATCATTATCCCTCTAAAGGAGTAACCAATAAAAAAATCTTGAGCATGGTTGGCTCCTAAGCACTGGAAGACTGTTACTTGTCTATCTGAGAAATCAAATTTAGTATTTAGACTTTTGCAAATCCCACTAAAATAAAGGTCTTCCAAGTAGAGCATAGGTTTAGGGGGCAAAGACTCTTCAGTAGTTAATTTTTTCAAATCCACATTGAAGAGTACCGGTTGCCGAGAATCTTGTGCCAAAAGAATCCGGAGTCCAATAGGAACCCACCACAATATCGCAAAATATGATATTGCAAATCAATAGACTAAATACGAGAAGTTACATATGAAAATGTTAAACAGTATGAGTGTTGTAGAGTGGGGGCGGTTGAATGCAACTTACAAAATAATTATTTTTCTTGCTAACAACAAACAAGACAGTAATACGAGTAAGTATGAAATGCAAACAAACTTAAGAAAGCATATGAAGACATGTGTTTTAACTTCAAAAAATAATTTTATTATTTTTTGTTTGCTACAACTGACTGGAAAATAATTCCAGCTACAAAGAAAAAACAACAAATGATTTATTAATGATTCTTGCTTGAGAGAATACCTATCTCAGTTGCGTAAGTCAAGAAAATGCTTGTGGGTTATGTGTATTTATACTAAAACACATATCTCACTTATAGGTGCACTTTTCATTTGTCCTAGAATAAAACTTGAAGTATAAACTTTGCTTTTCTTATTCAATCTTGTCTTCATTTCATTTATAGATAAAGTTGTTCTGAGATGTACAGATATCCTTGACTCCTTGAGCACACTTTATCTTTTTGCTTGTCTTCTCCCAAGTTGCAGTAGTAGACTTGACAGACTAGATAATAATGTCAAAATTATTCCTTGTATTTTCACTATCTAGTTTGCTACTTGAAATAGACTGTCAGTTTCACTAAAAGGGTACTGTCAACTTTTAGCTTCTCTTTGGTGACAATATCTTCGGCTCCGCATATTTTGCTGTCAAGCTTGATAGTCTTCTAAAACATGTTGTCTTCCAAAGTTGCTGTCAAGTATCCCCGCTAATGTTGCTGTCAGTAAAACTTGTTGTCTTCAAGTCTTCATTCTCCGCCAAGTTTACTGTCAATGGAATAGTTGTTGTCGTCTGTTCTAATTATGTTGTCACTTGAACATGCTGTCATAGGTTTCAGTTGTAGAATGTTACTGTCAAAGTCTTGACTCATGCTGTGCCTGAATACTTTGTGAACTTCTACTTCATGGATCATGTTATTTTATTTATACAAGACAGTAACTATTGAAACTTATTGTCACCTACTTGGCTTTTAAACATACTATTATAAGTGACAACTAAACATACTGTCAATATACATATGACATTACATTTTACTTAGTTAATTTCTAATTAATCTAAGTAACTTATAGTTGATTGCTATGTTAACACCACAATCCCTAATAATCTCCCCCAAATTATTTTTATGTGAAATATAGATAAATTCAAAGTAAATTGAAGATGCTAACTCAACTAACATGACTAAAGTGTTTGTACAAAAATAATATTCAGGAAAAATTACAAGTACAAATTTATCTCAATCTAAGCTCCTCTAGACTGAGAACTTCTTCAAATTTTAGTTTAAGCTTCATCTTCATTTCTTTGCCATGAAGACCTTCAAGAGCTTTTAGAACCTGCTTTTCTTCATCTGTCTTGGCATGATTAGAGATATAATCTAAGACTAACTTTACCATCTTATAAAATAAATCCTTCAAATCTCGATAAATGTAGTAGTTCTCAGCTGGTCCTTTGGAGATGCATAGATACTTCATCCCAAACATGTCTTTGACAAATCTGGCTTTTGTAGATGATAAAATCTACTTCACTCTAAGTTTGTATATAGCTTCATCTTCTTCTTCCCTTGACTCAATGATTTCTCAAACAAGTTTGCTTAGATCTCTTTCAAACTCTAGGAATTATCCTATAGTGAGTCTGAAGATTCTTTTCAGATTTTCATTGTTGAGCACCCTGAAATTAGCAGCCTCTACTTCAGTGCTGTCAATGATGATTCTCAGGGGTCCAAATAAGACTGGAGAAACATAGTTGGGCCTTTTTGAGGATTGATCATTCAGCTTGGTATGCTTCATGTCAATCTCAACCTCATTTATACTTTTAGTGATTTTCTCCACCTTTTTCTTGGTAGCTTCAACTTCACTATCAAACTTCTTCCTCTTCTCCCTTTCTTCTTTCCTCTTAGAGTCACAGATATCTAGTGCTCTGTTCTTCAAATCAAATATCTCAAAATTTTTAATGTTGAGTAACTGCTTCTTGTTTAGTTCAATGATGTGAGGATCATTTTCAGCTAATCTTTTCAAATGATCAATTGTGATCTCTTTAGAAGTTCCACTTAAGTTGTAGAAGATCATTCTATCAGAATTCTTGAGAAGACATTGTTGAGTCTTCTCATACTCAACCTTCCTTTCAATTTCCTTCTTCTTCTTAGCTTGAATTATTCTCAGAACATTTGGAATGAAAATTTTCTCCTCAGGGTATGGATACTCTTCCAACTGCTTCACCAACTTTTCTAGGAGTTCCACATTCTTTTCTTACAAGGAATTCATACTCCATAAGTCCTTGATTCCATCTTCATATGCAAACATCACCCCATCTGAGTACACAATTGTCTCAGGTTCTTCTTCTTCTTCTGTAAAATCCAAGGGGTGAGGTTTGAAAGAATCCATTAGGTCTAGAAATTTTCTGATCAACATCCCTCTCAAGACTTGGGTTCTTATATATGTCCCATGAATGATAAGTAGCATCTTCTTGATCAAGAAATAGCTGGCATCTTTCATTTCATAGCTCATCTCTTTAATTTCTCCATTTGAGTAGAGAAGAATTATCTTACTTAGTGAGTTGACCTCAGACCATTCATCATTCACCTTGATTAAGGATTCTGCCATGAATTGAGCCAGGTTATTGATTGTAGGCCTTTTGATATCCAAACAATCTTTATGAAGAACTTCAGTTATCAACTTCCAACTCCTTTTACTTATATTCCTGCTTGAGTGTGGTTTTGGTCTCTCAGCCCTTGCCTTCCTGTATTTTTTAGATAAAGAAATTTTCTTTGACAGTAACTCTTCCCTCACTTCTTTTAACATTGACTTTGAAGTTACTGTCAATACATGCTTGACAGCAGGTTCAGACTACTTGATAACAACTTCCACTTTATGTCTCCTGACAGTATCATTTTTGTCATTTTCAAATCCAAGAACCACCTACTTCAATACCTTTCCTTCAATTACATCCTTATACTCCTTTTCATTCTTCTCCTCATCCTCATCTACCTTATTTCCAGTTCTAGAGGTCCCTGCATTATCAATATTGTTGTTGTTGGACTTAGAACTACCTACACCATCCTCAGGCTTTTCATCATCATTAACACCATCTCTTTTTTCCTAACTTTTCTTCACAGTCTTCTTTGACTTCATCTCTTTCAGCCTCCTTAATTCCTCAGCAAACACCCTTATCACTTCACTTCTCTCTTCTGTACTTGGCAGTTGATTAAAGTAATTGAAAGACTCTTTTACATATCTAGGCCTACACAAACTAATCATGTCCAAGTTCATTGACCTGTATTTTCCATCTATTGAGCTGCTAAACTTGATACAGAGAGGATTGAAGGTAATTTTAGGCAGCTTATCAACCACCATTCTCTTTAAAATTATCTTCAGATTTTCATTGAGCCAGGACTTTCCTGTCTTGATTTTTAGCTTTATGGCTTCAATTACTGCAATCTCTTGTATACTCAAGTAACCCATGCTGATGTACCAACTGAAACCTCCTTCAGTCCTAATAGTGATCACCCATTTGTTGCTCCTAGAGGTCATTACAGCTGCTCTAACTGTTGACTCTCTCATGGCTTCAGAAAATTTCCTGGGATCCCTGTAGGAAAAGTTTCTTAATATATTGATCCTATCATTAAAGCTAGAATCTTGAAACACCCTGTTATTCTCATTTTCATCCACCATTAGCAGAGATACTTCTTCATCATTTAAATCTTCATTCTCTTCAACAATAAAGTCATCAGCATCATCCTTGAATAACTTCTCTTTTCCTTTACCAGCTACATGAACATGGGTCTTCACAACACCCTCCATGATCACAATACCTTTATCCATCTTATCTCCTTCAAGTTTTTCAGCCATCTCAGCAGCCACCTTGGACAGTAATACCAATTGGCTCTTCTCCCCCTGAGATGCAGCTTGAGTCTCCTTATCACTCTTGTTCACTTTCTTAGCCACCAACACTTCATTATCACCAACTTTCTCCCCCTTAGTTGAGTTAACAACTGCAGCGATTGTCAATTGAGTCTTCATCTCCTTCAATTGAGCAAATACAACATGGAAACCATCATTTATGCATCTTTCAAATTGCTCCATTTTAGCCACCAGCTTTACTTGATTCCTCCCCACAGTTGTCACCTTCTTAGACATTTTGGAAAATTTCTTTGAAAGGGATTTCAACCTTCCATCAGCTTGTTTAGAACCAAGGGCTATTGGGGTTCTCACACACTCTTATTTTTTATGGATGATCTCATCATCCCTCACACACTCACTCTCAGGGCCCAGTGCCCTAGATTTTGTAGTTCTCTATTTTATTATATGGTCATTCTCATGGCCCTCTCCTTTTGCCAGGGTCTTTCCCTGCCTCTTTGATTTTTTAAACTCACTTCTCTCTTTTCTTTTATTCTTGTTCTTTTTCACTCCCTCACTCACCCTAGGTGCAAGGGACTGAGCAGGTACACCTTGCACAGAAGATTTGAATTTTACCTTTATAATATAGGAGATAGGAGCTGAATCACTATCTTGAGGAGCTGCAGATCCAGGAGATTTAATGTCAGGATGTGAAGAGTTAACAACATCTTCAGCTTCAAAGTTACTATCAAGAGGATTGACAGCAACTGTGTCATTAACAGCAATAGAGGCTGTGACAATAATCTCTTCTACCCTTTGAGGATAAGGTTTTTATGGATTACTTTGATCAGTCTCATTCAACTCTTGGAAGAGTGCATCAACATTCTGATCTTCAATGTTGGCAAAGTGTGTTGCAATATAGTGAATGAGCTGTGTTCCACATTTTCTAGCCCTATATTGTGTATTTCTTTAAGTGTGGGCTCATATTGAGTGTGTTCAACCTGTTGTGCAGACTCTATATAAGGTGTCATGAGAGACTGACCAATTTCAATAGATACCTCCTTTTGAGAGGAGACACCTAGAGTGTTTTGTTTCCTGTTAAGATATGTGCCCTTTTGAGAGGACACACTCTGGCTTACATAGGTTGATACCCTTGCCTTTTTTCTCCTAGGCTCGTCAGTGCCCTTTGTGGGTTCTGTGATCTGACTACCACCCTTATTTGTTGCAGCTTGTGCAGTTTTACCACCTATCTGTGGAATGACTTCTAACCTAGGGTTAATGATCCTCTTCCTTTTAGAAACCTGATCCTTTTGGGAGGAACTGGACTTTTGGCTAACAGATTTAGAGACTCTAGAAGGTCTAATTCCTTCAAAAGGTTTGGAGTGTGGGTTTGGAATGGTGAGGTCAACACCATTCTCATCACTCAAGAAAAATACATTGTAGTCCCCAATAATATTTAAGTTCAATTTATTGATAATTGAAAGCATGAAATCAGTAATAAACAATCCCAATTCCGAGTTAAGAGGTTTACTAGCTAACATAGAGTGTGTATTTTTCTTTCATATTGGGGACTCCATGCATTGCACATTTTCTAGATTAAGTATGCCTACTACAGAGTTGATAATAAGCATAAAAAATCTAGGATAGTAGATTACCGGTTTTCTGCTATCCTTCTTGCCAAACACCAACTTGAACAGTGGCATTATGAGTTTTCTAATATCGATTCTGTAGTTGTGCACTATGGAATGCACAATCTTCCTGATGTAGGCTGACATTTCATTCCAGCCACTTGTCTTGCTTGACATGGCTCTAGTGACAACATCTAGAATCATGCTCCACTTTTTGTTCAAGTACTTTCTATACATGCCTCCTGACGTGTACCAATCATTAGTGTCAGGGCCTTTCTTGGGTCCAGTGTACCCAACCATCTTGAAGAACTTTGAGAGTTGTTCTTCTCTAGCGGGCTCTTGAATAGGGACATCTTTCTCAGATTTAATGTGGAGAGCAGTGTTGACATGAGTTGAGTCAATGGTGTAGGAGGTGTTGTTGATTTAGAAAGTTATAGTGCTTGCATCCTGCTCCCCCTCACATGTAGCATAAATCCATAGCTGAGATAATCTTGGGATTTCTAATAGTGGGCTCTCTGTTAGGGCATAAGACAAGAAATAGTTATTCATGAAACCAACAAATGGTTTAAAGGCTTCTCCGGCTTCATCCACTGTAGCCATGGTGGTGAAGTTGGTTTGGGCAAGAGTACAGACTATTTGAGGTCCAGACATGGTTAAGAGTTTGAAAGTTTAGAAATATAGAGCAGTTTAGAGAAGTTGCAGAGAAAATAGTGGGTTTTTAGGGCGTTGGAGAATTAGAAAGTTTAAAGAGAAGTAAAGAGTGAGAGAGATTTTAACTGTTTGTATATATATGATGTGAAAAAGTAGCTGTCAAAGATGAATTTTAATTGATTTATTTGGCAGTTGTATTTATTAATCCATTTGCTTCTTGATAGTAACTTCTGCGCTAGAAATCACAAACACTATTGACAATAACATTAGAGGTTAGAGAATATATAAAATAAATGAATAACCCTAATACTAACTGTTGATAGTATGTTATGCGGGGATTTTAGAAAACTATACTGTCAATGAATAATGATAGTAAATTATTGATAATAAATTTCAGTCCCACATACTATGCTGTCAAGACTTCTCATCCGTTCGACAATAACTTATTACTATATGACGGTATGGATAAAGCATACTGTCAAGAACCTTGACAGTATTTTTTATTAACCTCATATTAAATAAGTTACTTAAAAATAAATTAGTTAACCTCTCAGTAAAATATCATCATGTGTATTCACTATGATAGAAATCAAAATACCTCAAGAGGCCATTAATTCAAAGTGAATTTTAGTTAACAAATTTTTTTGAATAACTAAACAGAATTACATTAACATGATAAATTTAACATACCCAATTCACTCACTAGCCTGTTGAATGTCTTTTCATCCAATGGTTTGGTGAAAATATCTGCAAGTTATTTCTTTATGGGCACATAGATCAACTTTATTGTGCCTTCCTCCACATGCTCTCAAATGAAATGATGTCTGGTGTCAATGTGTTTAGTTTTGGAGTGTTGAACATGATTCTCAGAAATTGTTCTGGCACTAGTATTGTCACAAAAGATAGAAATTCCTAGCAGAGTCAACCCATAGTCTAATAGATGATTTCTCATCCAAAGTAACTGAGCACATCAACTACCAACTGCAATGTATTCAGCCTCTACAGTTTAATTTGACACTGAATGCTACTTCTTGCTAAACTATGAAACCAATCTTTCTCCCAAAAATTGATAACATCATGTTGTGTTCTTTCTGTCTATTCTGCAACCAGCATAGTCTGAATCTGAATATCCAACCAAGTCAAAACCAGATTCTTTAGGATACCAAAGGCCTAAATCTTGAGTGTCTTTCAAGTATCTAAAGATTCTTTTTATAGCTATTAAGTTAGACTCCTTTGTATCAGACTGGAACCTTGCACACAAACATGTTGCAAAAATGATGTCAGACCTGCTAGCTGTTAGGTAAAGGATAGAGCCAATCATTCCTCTATACATCTTGTTGTCCACCTTCTTTTCTTTTGGATCCTTGTCAAGTTGACTTGCTATTGAGATTGGAGTCTTTGCAAGTGATGAGTCTTCCATATCAAATCTCTTCAAAAGAACTTTGAGATATTTAGTTTGGCAAATGAATATTCTATCTTTCTTTTGATAAACCTTAAGTCCAAGAAAGAATACTAAACCCATCATACTCATCTCATAGTTGTTCTGCATTAACTTAGAGAGAATTATTTGCATAAATCTTCATTTGTTGAGCCAAAGATAATGTCATCAACATATACTTGGACTATAATGATATCCTTTCCATGCTTTTTATAGAAAAGAGTTTTATCCACAATCCCTCTTGTAAAGTTGTTATCAAGAATAAACTTGGAAAGAGTATCATACTAAGCCCTTGGTGCTTGCTTTAGACCATACAATGCTTTGAGTAGTCTATACACAAAGTTCTTCATTTTTGGATCTTCAAAGCCTGGGGGTTGTTCAATATACACTTCTTCTTCTAGTTCTCCATTAAGGAAAGCACTCTTGACATCCATTTGAAAACCCTTGAAGTTGTTGAATGCATCAAAAGCTAAAATGATTCTTATTGGCTCAAGTTTGGCAACAGGATCAAATGTTTCTTCATAGTCAATCCCTTCATCTTGACAGTAACTTTTGCCATCAGCCTTGCTTTGTTTCTTGTGACAGTACCACAATCATCCATCTTGTTCCTATAAACCCATTTAGTGCCTATTAAAGACTTGTTCTTTGGTCTAGGAACCAATTTCCAAACACAGCTTCTTTCAAATTGATTAAGCTCTTCTTGCATGGAATTAATCCAATCTGAAGCAGTCAATGCTTCTTCTAGAGTTTTGGGTTCAGTTTGAGAAGGGAAACAAGAGTACATGCAATCATTGGCAATATTTCTTCTTGTTTTGACTCCAGTTCCTGGATCACCAATGATTAAATCATTAGTGTGATCTCTGTTCCATTTTATTTCTCTTAGAGAGTCACTAGAGTCTTCAACACCTTGTTGGTTGACAATATCTTTTGTTCTTGCACTATTGACAACATCAATTTCTTCAAGTCCACTATTCATGGGAACATTCCAAGAAAGATCAGTTGTTTAAGCAGTTCCTTCATTGTCTCCAGACTGGATATAAACAATTATTGGACCAGAAATTGTGTGATCAACTCTTGATGAGTCTTCATCAATCTCTTCTAGATAGCCTTGATTTTCAAAGCCTAAATATTTTGTTTCTTGACTTCCTTCAAATCCAGGAAATTTTGTTTCATCAAAGGTAACATTCACACTCTCCTCCACAATCTTGTGATCAATGATGTTGACTTTGTATGCAGTTCTGTCAATTACATACCCTATAAAGATTCTTTCAAGTACTTTAGTATCAAATTTTCCTTTGATCTCAGTTGAATCTTTCATGAAGTAGCACCTGCTTCCAAACACATAAAAGTACTTGACAATAGGTTTCCTTCCTGTGAGCAATTTATAGGGTGTCTTTCCATAGGCCTTGTTAACTACAGTCTTGTTTTGAGTATAACAGGCTGTATTGAATTCTTCACCCCAGAAATAAGTAGGAAATTTTTCTTCACTCAACATTGTTATTGCTGCCTCAATGAGAGTTCTGTTCTTTCTTTCCACAACACTATTTTGTTGAGGTGTCCTTGGTACAGAGAATTGTTGAGAGATACCATTGTCTTTGCAGAAATCATTCATGATACTATTTTTTAACTCAGTACCATTGTCACTTCTCAGGGTCTGCACCTTGTACTGGGGATTCTTGTCAAGAACCATTACCAAATCAATAATCTCTTGAGTAGCTTCATCGTTGGTTGCTAGGAACCTCACCCAAGTGTATCATGAAAAGTCATCAACCATTACTAAGGAATATCTTTTTGTTGCCAGTGATTGCACATTTATAGGACCAAATAAGTCCATGTGAATAAGTTGAAATGCTTCATTAATTGAACCACTTTGAGTGCTTTTGTGAGTGACTCTCCTTAGCTTCCCTTTTTGGCAATGCTCATACAATTCTTCTTGACAGAATTCAAGTTGAGGAAGCCCTTTCACCAACTCTCTCTTCATTAGATAATTCATTGGTTTAAAGTTCAAATGGGAAAGCTTCTTATTCCACAACCAACTTTCAGATGAAGAAGCCTTATTGTAAAAATAATAGACTTTGTCTTTTCTTACTGAATCCAAGTCAGCTATGAAGAGGCTTCCTTTTCTTACTCCTTGAAGTTCTTCTTCTCTTGTCTTCTTGTTGACAATGGAGCATCTTGTTGGGTCCCGAAGTATCGTAGAAGGGGGATTGAATACGATACTCATAATAATTTAATTTCTTTTCAGAATTTACGGATAAATAAATTATTGCTTCAGAGTGGGTTTGGCCACTTGTAGTGTTTAGGTGAGCTACCTGCTAATTTTCTATGTATCCGGATAAATCAATTAAGTTCAAGAAAATTAGTAAGTAATTAAATGAGACAAGTTTCCGGGAATATATCTTTCGTATATAAACCCAGAGGGGTGTTACACCCAGTTAAAAATATAACTGGCATCCAAAGAACAAATTAATTCTTTGCTACTAACACAAAAATATAAGGCTTAGTTCCTATACAAATATATCTAAATTAGTACAAGGAAAAACTGAGTCCGTAGGGAGTGATATCTAGGAGCCCTGAGCATTTTTTGTTAAAGAACCGAGTCATAATATTTGACCGGGAGCAAGGTATGGGTGTGTATAAATTTAATTATCTTGCTCCGGCCATGGATGTGGCTCTATACATTTTTTTTGTGTGGAAGAAGACGACTCCCTTCTTTAATTGGTGTAGACTTTTAAATCAATTAAAATAGATGCTTGAATTTGATTGGCTGAGGATAATTAAGCGGGGCCAAGAAATATTTTCTTTGTTGCGCCAGGGAATGAATTTTGTTGCGCTTAAATTAGTTGTGCCTGACATGTTGCGCTTAAAATATGTTGCGCCAAATGATTTTCATAGTCAAAGTGCGGTTTAGCCACTGCACTTTGACTCTCTATTCATTCCTTGATTGAAGTTCCCTGACTTCCATTTCTTGTACCAAAGTCGTCACATTACACCCTGTACCCTGAGCTATTTCTGTTCTTCGAATGTAGTTCAGAAACTTTCACTTTTCGTACCAAGGTTGTGACACTTTGCACCATGCACCCTTTGAGCTGTTAGCTATTTACCTGTTTGGCTGTAGCCTCTACAAATCACTTTTCGAACCTTATTAAATAACCGTTCTTTCCAAGTACGTTCTTCAACTTAACAATTTTTATATAGTTAATACTCAGATTCCTTTCACAAACTGCTGGCGCCTAGTGCAACTGGTCTGGTTCACAGGCGACTAACTTTGATCCAGGTCTTCGTATTATTGCATTACTTGCATTGTTAAGTTTGCAGCAACTTCATTGCTTCGAACACTGACTGTCAATAAACATATTACTTTCCCTGGAATCTTTTCTGGTAGTTAG
The DNA here is from genome assembly GCA_008931105.1 of Oenanthe javanica. NCBI lineage: Eukaryota > Viridiplantae > Streptophyta > Magnoliopsida > Apiales > Apiaceae > Oenanthe > Oenanthe javanica. The sequence goes on from QRFB01000695.1 coordinate 16,526, forward strand.
ACAACGTCTCCATTACTACCACAATCTTGAATACTTCATTCTCTGTTCTTCACTAACGCTTGAATATACAAATGAACTTCTTTCAGTGAGTATAACTCCAAGACTGCAGCTGTCTTCTTTAACCTTTGTCTTCAACCCTTCTATATTCATATGCTTCGAACATTGTCTATCTTCAATCAATTCCTTTACACTGAAATCTTCTAGTGACACTTCTATGCTGAATCTTCAACACTTCTGAAATCCTGAAAGTCATTACACATTATTCTTCACTGAGGCATGAACATATTAATATACTTCTCACAATGACATGTTGTAGACTTCAAAACTTCTTCTAAAGTCTTGATTCACTGTATCTGCCTTGTCTTCATTTCTTCCTGATTTTTGTGTAGGCGTAGTATTATTTACTTGTCTTGTTCTGGTGTTGAGTTATCACGATTACTATTTATACGGCTTCGTAATCTCACCAACAATTTCCCCCTATTTAATTGTTAAGCTTAGCAAACAAATCTCATAGTGAGGATAACTCAACTAACTAGAAAAAGTAATTGTCTGGGACTTGTAAATAATGCGACTGGTTTTTCTGGATCAGATTCTGCATTTCCAGATTTCTTGTGTAACTGAAATGAAAGATATTTGTTCATCTAGCCTGAACTGATATTCAGGTAGTATCATCTTCATTTCTGTCTATGTTTGAGCTTTCTCTGCTTCAAAATCCTTCATAGTTGAACTTAAAAAACTTATCATAAACAGAGCTTCATAAGAATTAAAATTCTTGGTAACGTCTTCAATAGAACATAGAACATAACTCAAGTATTGTTCTCCCCCTGAGAATGTAATTCTTCTTCTTTTTCTTGTCTAAATTCTCCCCCTAAGGATATTAACTTCTCCTAAGGATACGAAGATAAGACTTTACTAACTTCAACTTTATTAACTTCTCATTTTTATCTTTTTCTTACTAAATTCTCCCCCTTAGTTGAGGAATCCTCCAATGGCCCATCTTTTGAATGGTTTGTCTTCCAAAAAAGGTTCTTGTCTGTCATTGATTGGGAAAATATAGTAGCTTTTCTTTCAGAAGTATCATGTAGCAAGGGTAAGTGTTTGGTCTATGGTTTCCTCACTTCTACTACGTTCTGTTGGTGTTTACACTAAAGTGTCNATTGATTGGGAAAATATAGTAGCTTTTCTTTCAGAAGTATCATGTAGCAAGGGTAAGTGTTTGGTCTATGGTTTCCTCACTTCTACTACGTTCTGTTGGTGTTTATACTAAAGTGTCAAGCACTTTGAAGTGTTTCACTCTTTCTCTCCTTATCTCTCACTCAAGTGTATCTCTCCCTCACTTTCACTGAAGTGTTTCTCTCTCTCACTTTCACTCTGCATTTCAAATATAACATTTTGTACCTGCAAGTGAAATCCATCAATTTATTTATATTCCATGAGCCTTAACTTCAAACCTGCCAAGTTGCTCATATAAATCTTCATTAAATATCAATTTCCTCCAAACACACGAAAGTGCTTCAGTGTTTGCTTCTGGTTGGCCATTAACTCATTTGATATCTTTTCACGATCTTGTTGATTAAAGCTGCATGCTGTGTTAATTATTTTAGCTTCAAAGTACCTTTATCAGTGAAGACTTCATTTAGAACTTCATTCGTGAAATTCAGTTCCATTATCTGACTTCAAAGTTCTCACAGCTTACTTTGCTTCCAACTTGATCTACCTGATGATTAATTACCATCTGTGACATTTTGTCTGTTGAATGCACGAACGTCACCAAATTATAACTAGGGTTGTCATAAACCACCACTAAGCATATTTCTTCCATGACATAATTTTCTTCAGTGATGATATTTTCATTGACTTCCCTATATGACATACTTTAAAATGTCCTTCTAGATAGAATTCCATATGAAACAGTCCTCTCACCAATTTCATCTTTATCGGAGAATCCATTGTCTTGTTCACAAAGTGGGAGAGCTTCTTATGCCATAACTAACTCTTTACTGATGAAGTTTTACCGAAAAGTTCACTTCACCTTTGCATACAAAATCCATGTTAGCTACGAACAAGATTTCTCACTCTCAATTGAGTGAGCTTCCAACCTTTTTGTTTGAGATCAAACACTTTTCCTTTTCAATGCTTTTCCAGAAAATCCTTGATAAAGAATTTCCTAGTACCCTGTAGATAGTGCTAAAGTCCTTCAACAAGAAAGATGCTTCCACTGATGACAATTTCAAAAATCATTATAGCCAAATCCCTTGTACATCCTTTGCTGTCATCTCCGAAGGTTACCATTGGGTAGGCTTTCTCAACCGACTGTGATGTCAGAGCTTTAATCTTAATCATATGCCTCGAACAATAAATGTCACGAAGTCACATAACTTTTGACTTTTGTTACATACTCTGCAATCACAAATGATTAAGATTCTTGGTACTCAAATTTAATTGAGTCTAGATGGGTTAGAGATAATATTGTCTACAATGGTAACAATAGCTTCAATATGCATAAAAGAAAATTCAGTACTATCTACTTTAATCATTCTACACAAGTGTAACAAATGTAAAGCAGATTACAGATATTCAATAATTTTCTAAAAGTACATGGATAGAAGAACGAACAAATTAATTACTAATTCTGTCTAATCCATTTCTGTTGTTGTCTAACATTTTTAACTATCTCTAATTACCTAAGTCAGTTTTAGATTAATCCTCGAATCTATAAATGTTACTGACTACTTAGATAATTCTACCATCTTTTAAACATCTTATCCCTAACAAGCAATACATGAAATGATATGACATTTAAGTGCAACTATGTGAGTGAGAGTAAATTATATGAAAATAAGCACAAAAACAATTCAAGAATATGCAGAATATTTGAATAAAATATTATGAGCAATATCAAATTCCACATACACTTAACAAGTCATTTATCACAATAAGAACAAATATAAAATATCTGATCTATGACCTGTTTGTCTATTTAGCAATTTTCATAACATTAGCAGATGTATTAAATCATAGAAGATTTAAATCAAGTTCCAGGATATGTTTAGGGATACACCTAACCGTCTAGAACATCCTATAAAATTCTAGATATTCATTTTACTGCATATAAAATCAAGTATGAAATGTACTTATTTAAATTCATTAATCCTAGCATGCAATATTATTCTTAGTAATCAATTAAGCATTTAAGTCCTAAGATGCTAATATGCTGACATGAATATAATACATTTCAATACCTAATAATCATATAGTTCTGAATTAGATAAACGTATACTAGTTAGAATGTGTACCTGTGAAGTGCTTAGTGATTCATCTCCAGTGTTGGTCATTGATGCCAAATATCCATTTGGTTCATCACTGTCACTGATAGAATCAGTCTTGCATTTAACTTCACCAACAAATGCTTTCCCTTGCTGTATCCTCACTAATGCCTGAGATTCCTACTTCAACCCAACATAGTGTATGTCATCTTTTGCTTGTACAGGCTTCTTGAAATTGTGTAGCATGACCCCTGATCTTGTCTTTCTATTTTAAACCATCCTTGTTTTGCAACCGCCTCTTGAACTGATCTTGAAAATCTCCTTTATGGAATCTATAGGTAATGACCTTAGATTAAGAATTGGGATTCTATCTGAATCTGATGTTACTGAACTTCCTGTTGCCATGCATGCTTAACTTGCAGTCCAGTTCTCAGGATATTCCAAAGTGTAAGATTTACACAACACCTTGACCACTACCTCGAGCTACAACATCTTCAATTCAGCTTCTTGGATCAATTCGTTTCTGTTCAGAAGTTCTCAACCTTGACTTCAATCAAATTTGGTTCAAAGGTCACAAATACAATGGATATGCTAACAACCTGCTTTACCAAATATTATATTCTTCAGCTTTTGTTCTAGTTCATAGGCCTTCAGTACATACAGTTCTTCTACATACAATGTGGTTGTATCCTTAAATCTCTGTTGGCTGTAATCCCTTTGTTCCAGATGATCTGCAGTGTTAGTACGAACGTCCTGTAATCTCCCTGTAGAATAAAAATTAAGGCTTGTACTGAGATTCCAGGTAGTCCAGTCTGTTCTCCTTCACTACTTCAAATCCCTAGGATTTTTCATCCAAATATTCAACTCAAATTAACCAAAAACTGTACCTAAAATAATCTCTTCTTTTGCAGCTTCCAAAATATTAGTGGTATCCTATGGAGTAAACCTCTGAGAAAATTGGTACCACTATTTTTTCAACCTGTTCCAGAATAAGCTTCATTGAATAATCTTCAGTCAATTTTAGTTGGCTTCAATACCGAAAAAAATCTTCATCTACAAATCCTTGAGCACCCTCGAATTATTATTTAAGAAAAAATTAAATTTACAGAATTTTTAATTTCCTTAAAAAATAAATTAATCAAAAATAAAAATATAAAATAAATTAATTTTCAAGAATTTTGAATTTTCTTAAAAATTAAAATATCATAAATTAATATTTAAGAAAATATCTTAGTTTTCAAGAATTTTAAATTTTCTAGAAAAATAAATAAATCTAAAATAAAAATTAAAAATTAAAAATTAAAGGGTACAAAATTTGGGGTACCAAATAGCATTTTAGGTGTTAGTGGTGCCTAGCTGAGTAACCAAGTGGCGCTTACAGGTGGAACACCCTGTGTAGGCGCAACTTAAGTTTTAAAAAAATTTGTGGCGCTTAACACAGTAAAGTCCCTGTATTGTCGCAACCAAATGTAAATCACATGGCGCAACTTATTTTATCTGATTAACAGGTACAGGGCGCGTTTATTCATTTGCATTGTTGATTAAGACTTGTCCATTTTTACTGAAAGCACTGCCAAGCTATTGTACTACCAAGTCAATGTTACTTGCTTGTTTTACAAAACTTGGCCACGCTTATATGTTTAATAAAATTTAATCTTAAACTTTATTTAAATTTATAAAATAAACTAATTAAAATTTATAATATAAAATAATAAAAGTTTATAAAATATATTTTATAAAAGTTTATAAAATAAATTTTATTTAAATTTATAAAATAAACTAATTCAAATTTATAACATAAACTAATAAAAGTTTATAAAATAAATTTTATAAAAGTTTATAAAATAAATTTTATTTAAATTTATAAAATAAACTAATTCAAATTTATAACATAAACTAATAAAAGTTTATAAAATAAATTTTATAATGGTTTATAAAATAAACTTAATAAAAGTTTATAATTAAACTTATTTAACAAGGCCTCCTCATTCTGAGTCTAAGTAGCTTCGGTACGGTGAGTTTCACTGGGTTATGGATCCTGATTTGTATATCAATCAGCAAGTTCTGATACCAATTATTGGGTCCCGAAGTATCGTAGAAGGGGGGTTGAATACGATACTCATAATAATTTAATTTCTTTTCGAAATTTGTAGATAAATAAATTATTGCTTCAGAGTGGGTTTGGCCATTTGTAGTGTTTTGGTGAGCTGCTTGCTAATTTTCTGTGTGTCCGGATAAATCTATTAGGTTTAAAAAATTAGCAAGTAATTAAATGAGACAAGTTTCCGGGAATATATCTTTCGTATATAAACCCAGAGGGGTGCTACACCCAGTTAAAAATATAACTGGCTTCCAAAGAACAAATTAGTTCTTTGCTACTAACACAAAAATATTAGGCTCAGTTCCTATACAAATATATCTAAATTAGTACAAGGAAAAACTGAGTCCGTAGGGAGTGATATCTAGGAGCCCTGAGCATTTTTCGTTAAAGAACCGGATCCTAATATCTGACCGGGAGAAAGGTATGGGTGTATATAAATTTAATTCTCTTGCTCCGGCCATGGTTGTGGCTCTTTACATTTTTTTGTGTTGAAGAAGACGAATCCCTTCTTTAATTGGTGTAGACTTTTAAATCAAATAAAGTAGCTGCTTGAATTTGATTGGCTGAGGATAATTAAGTGGGGCCAAGAAATATTTTCTTTGTTACGACATGGAATGAATTTTGTTGCAGTTGAATTAATTGCTCCTGACATGTTGCGCTTCAAATATGTTGCGCCAAATGATTATCATAGTCAAAGTGCGGTTTAGTCACTGCACTTTGACTCTCTATTCATTCCTTGTACCAAAATCTTGTCACCATACACCCTGTACCCTGAGCTGTTTCCGTTCTTCGAATGTAGTTCAAAAATTTTTATTTTTCGTACCAAGTTTGTGACACTTTGCATCCTGAACCCTTTGAGCTGTTTAGCTGTTAGCTGTTAGCTGTTTAGTTGTTTGGCTGTAGCCTCTACAAATCACTTTTTGTACCTTATTAAATAACCGTTCTTTCCAAGTACGTTCTTCAACTTAACAATTCTTCTATAGTTAGTACTCAGATTCCTTTAACAAACTGTTGACGCCTAGTGCAACTGGTCTAGTTCACAGATGACTAACTTTGATCCAGGTCTTCGTATTATTGCTTTACTTACATTGTTAAGTTTGCAGCAACTTCATTGCTTCGAACACTGACTGTCAATAAACATAGTACTTTCACTGGAATCTTTTCTGGTACTTAGACAACGTCTCCATTACTACCACAATCTTGAATACTTCATTCTCTGTTCTTCACTAACGCTTGAACATACAAATGAACTTCACTTCTTTCAGTGAGTATAACTTCAAGACTGCAGCTGTCTTCTTTAACCTTTGTCTTTACCTTATCTTAAATTCTTCTAGATTCCTATGCTTCGAACACTGTCTATCTTCAATCAATGCCTTTACACTGAAATCTTCTAGTGACACTTTTATACTGAATCTTTAACACTTCTGAAATACTGAAAGTCTTTACACATTATTCTTCACTGAGGCATGAACATATTAATGTACTTCTCTCAATGACCTGTAGTAGACTTCAAAACTTCTTCTAAAGTCTTGATTCACTGTATCTGCCTTATCTTCATTTCATCCTGATTTCTGTGTAGGCGTAGTATTATTTACTTGTCATGTTCTAGTGTTGAGTTATCATGATTACTATTCATATGGCTTCGTAATCTCACCAACACATCTATCTTGATCAAAACCAACTTGGAATCCTGTTTCAAAAAATTGAGTTACACTCAATAAATTGTGCTTCAATCCATTTCCTAGTGCAATTTTCTCGATCTTCAAGTTTCCAACTTCCAGTATGTCATATCCCATTGTGAAACCAATGTTGTTGTTACCAAAGGTTACACATGGGCCATCCATTTTCTTGAACTGTGATAGAAAGGCTTTATCACCAGTCATGTTTCCTGAGCATCCATTGTCAATGATCCGCATGACTCTTTTATTTTTTCTGTTTCCCTGCAATGTAAATTTTTCAAGTTACTTTTGGTACCCAATTCTCATTGGGTCTATTTTGTTTAGCCAAATCACAGTTTAAGGCAGGATTAGTTGGTTTTCTTTCATCAGCTTTTAACATGACTCTTGTGGCCACCCATTTAGATTTGATACTAGGTTTTGGGTTCTTGTTTCTGAGTGGCTTGCCTCTCCTAGCTTTATGAGGGCTTGGAGTCTTTGCCTTCTCAGTTTTGATTGACTTATGTAAATGTACATCATCGGAAGCTACAGACATGTTAAAACATATGCTCAGCATATTTAATTTACATGGCATGCAATCAAAATTTCTACAATGAGATATTTGTCTATTTAACAAGGGAGTGCTATACAAGTTTTCATTAACAGATATGGCATGTATAGCTTCAGACTTACTCTTAGTACAAGTATGAGTTAAATGACTAAAAGACTCACAGTTGTTACACAATTTCCTTGGAGCATTAAGAATAAAATACATAATCATTTTTCTTATTTATTCCTAACTTTTCATTCCTGTTCTCCTTGGTCTTCATGACAATAGGTTTGGAAGTTACTGGTTTACTAGTATTGACAGTAGGTTTAGATGAGACTGTCTTGACAGTATGTTTTAATCTTACTGTCTCGACATCAACTTCTGAACCTGCTGTCTTGCTAGTGTTAAGAACATCTTTCAGACCATGAGTACTGTCAAGGGAAAAACTAACTATCTTGGGGAGAGTGAAAATATCTTTTGACTTAGGATTTTTTGTGACAGTAACATTGTCCTCATCATTTAGAATTTGCTTAAGAATTAAAGATTCCTCATCAAATTCAAACTCAGCCTTTTTAAACATTGGATTCTTGACATTCTTTAGTAAAGAGGGTCTGACAGTAAGTTTATCCAGAGTAGTGTCCTCCTTTACCACATGCTTCATGCCATTTTTCTTCTCATAGTAAAACCCTATACCTACCTTTTGATTTTCAGTATTATCAGCATGGTAAAATTTTAACAATGAAGAAGAATTTTTGTAAGTTTTGATTTTAAATTCATTTTCACTTATTTGTTTTCTAAGAAACTCCTCAATCTGAGATGCGCAAACTACCTTGTTCTTTAAGACTTCATTTTATTGCCGTAAGGACTCAAAAGCATGTTGTCTTAGTTCTAGTTCTTCATTTTTGCATTTTAATAATTCATTAGCATTTTTCAGTTTAACAATCTCTTCATTAGCAGCTAGCATGCTTGTATGAATATTAAATATTTCAGAACTTAAGCTTTCAACAGTTTTCTTGTACTGAGATGTAGTTATATCAATAGTAGTAAGAAAATTTACCTGTCTTGATGAAGAAGGTACGTCTTTTCCAGAATTTTCCATTAGAGCTAGGTTCCCAAATTTTTCCTCCTCTTCATCATCAGATTCCTCCCAGCATTTACCTTCAACTACAAACGCCCTACCTTGTTGCTTCTTGAGCAAAGTATCATACTTTGCCTTGAGTTCCTCATAGTCATTGTCATTTCTTCTCACTTGTTTTGGCATTTTGCATTCAGTTGCAAAATGCCTTATTTCATTGCAGTTGTAACACCTTATCTTGGATCTATCTATCATACCTGTTTTGTATCAACTTTTGCTACTTCCTCCAGATTTTGAAGTATTTGACTTGCTGAACCTGGAGCTTTGTCCTCTGGGTTTGAAAGCTTTGTTCTTCTTGAATTTCAGATTGGAGAACTTCCTTGCCATGCAGGCCATTATTTTGTTTTCCATATTATCTGGTCCATCCAAAGTGTAGAACTCATCTTCATCACCTTCCTTGAGTTTAAGAGTCACACTTTCATCTTCATCTATGGCTTCTTCAATCTTGATTTGTTGTTTTTGTTGAGACTCTTGGAGTTGTAACATCTTTGGATCTTGAGCTACTAGAGCATTTGATGTGTTGGCCATCTTCCCTCTTTGGCCAGATTGAATAGCTCTCTTTTGTAACAACTCTAGCTCATATGTTTTGAGTATGCCATACAAGGTTTCAAGAGATACTTTAGACATATTTCTTCCTTCCCTTATAACAGTCACTTTGTGCTCCAAATGCTCTAGAAGTGTCAACATGAATTTCATATTGACTTCCTTTTTGTCATAGAATTTTTCATGCAGCTGCAGGTCATTTATCAACCTATTGAACCACTCGAACATCTCAATTAACCCTTCACTTAGTTTGGCCATAAAAGACTCATACTGGGACACCAGAATTTGTTTTTGGTTGTCTTTTACCTCCTCTGTTCCTTCACACAGTATCTCAATAGTTTCCCATATTTGTTGGCACTTGTGCAGATGACAATGTTATTTTACATAACATTGTCAAGAGCTTCAATAATTATAAACTGTAAACAATCATCCAAAAGTACTTTTTCTTTTTCTGTATCATTGTACTCTGAATCACTTTTAGGAATCCACTGGGCAGGTATTGTCTCACCTTCCATTGTGGTTTCAAGTACATATGATTGAGGGATAAAATGACCATTTTTTAAAATGCTAGGTTAAAGTGGGTTGGCTGTTTTTATGAACAACATCATTTTTCTTTTCCAAAGATTGTAATGTTCTTTATCAAATGTGTGTATTTTTATGCTGCTTACTTTCTGTGCACTCATATTTAGATCTTTTCAGGTTATGTATATCTAATCTGCTACTCTGATACCAGTTGTTAAACAGTATAAGTGTTGCAGAAGGGGGGGTTGAATGCAACTTATAAAATAATTACTTTTCTTGCTAACAACAAACAAGACAGTAATACTAATAAGTATGAACTGCAAAAAAAAACTTAAGCAAGCATATGAACACAGGTATTTTAACTTCAAAAAATAATTTTATTATTTTTTGTTTGCTACAACTGACTCGAAAATAATTCCAGCTACAAAGAAACAAGAACAAATGATTTATTAATGATTCTTGCTTGAGAGAAGACCTAGCTCAGTTGCATAAGTCAAGAAAATGCTTATGGGTTATGTGTATTTATACTGAAACACATATCCTACTTACAAGTGCACTTTTTCTTTGTCCTAGAATAAAGCTTGAAGTAGAAACTTTTTTTTTCTTGTTCAATCTTGTCTTCATTCCATTTGTAGATAAAGCTATTATGAGATGTACAGATATCCTTGACTCATTGAGCACGCTTTATCTTTTTGCTTGTCTTGTCCCAAGTTGCACTAGTAGACTTGACAGACTAGATAGTAATGTCAAAATCATTCCTTGTATTTCACTATCTAGTCTGCTACCTGAAATAAAATGTCAGCTTCACTAAAAGGTTACTGCCAACTTTTAGCTTCTATTTGACGATAGTATCTTCGGCTCCGCATATTTTGCTGTCAAGCTTGATAGTCTTCTAATACATGCTGTCTTCCAAAGCTGATGTCAACTATCCCCGCTAATGTTGATGTTAGTAAAACTTGTTGTCTTCAAGTCTTCATTCTAAGCAAGTTTGCTGTCAATAGAATAGTTGATGTCATCTGTTCCAATTGTGTTGTCACTTGAATATGTTGTCGTAGGCTTCAGTTGTAGAATGTTATTGTCAAAGTCTTGAACCATGTCATGCCTGAACACTTTGTGAATTTCTACTTCATGGATCATGTTATTATATTTGTACAAGACAGTAACTATTGAGACTTACTATCACCTACTTGAATTTTAAACATACTGTTATAAGTGATAACTAAACATACTGTCAATATACATATAACAGTACATTTTACTTAGTTAATTTCTAATTAATCTAAGTAACTTATAGTTGATTGCAATGTTAACACCACAATCCCTAACAGAAAACATCATAGCATCACTTGCGGCATACACACTTAACCAACCTATTCAGATTGGTAATATTGCCAACCTCCATGGAAGGTCATCAAATCCAGACTCTTTTGACGTCGTTATATTGTCTAGCGCCTTCCTCATCAAAGCAAATAGAAGCCTCCTTAAAAATTATGGCAAGTAGGTGCACAAAGCATAATAAAGTTTACTTAGCCCCATGCAAACTCTAAGTAACACCAACTCACATTGAAGATCATTATGTTGATCTAAATCACCCAAAAGCTCTACGGACTTGGACACTCTTTTTTTAACAAATTCTTCTATAAATCCAATGTTCATACTTATAGATCCTCTAAAAAGTTTGACCCCAACCTGTGGTCTACCATTATTATGAGCAAAAATTCTATCTTGAAAAATGTGCGGATCAGTCACTGGTTGAAAATCTTAGTTTCCCTATATTGAGCTCTAACCCAAAACTATATCTTTCTGATTGAATGATGGCAAGGGCTTTACAGACCTCAACTAAATCCCCAATTATGGTACCATCATCCAAATACCACGCCAGAACAAGGATTACTAAACTATCACACGAATCAACTAAACCCTTAATGTACATGCTGGTATAGAATAAGAGGCGTACTCAAGTATCACACGAATCAGGATTACTCACAATCGTCGCTAAAACATTCTTCCGAGCCCTTGAGAAAGCAAACCGACAAGTAGGTGGAATGCTCTTCACTGTACGGAAGGAGCACTAAAAACTTTCTCCAGTGTTGCAGCATCCAAAATTGGGAGTTGAGTAGTAGTCTCGAAGGATGGGAGATCCACACCATTATTAAGGATATACTTGGGCGAAGAAATACCGCGAATATGACTTGAAATGAAACCATCTAGCTCATAAGGAGGTGGATGAACATATTGTGTATTAACATATTTATAATACTTGTGTAATGAAAGTATATTCATGTAATCACCACAAAACCTGTGTTCAAGCTTAAAAAATTGTAGAAGAATTAAAAGAAAGAGAAAAATCTATCGAAAAAAATAATTTTTTTATTGGGACGAAATGTAAACAACTTGGACTGAAGTGTAATATCAATCAAGTCACCAAAGATACCAAAATAAAAAAAATCATCAAATTGATGGCCCTCCAACCAAACTGTAATCAGCCCTGCTTTCAAATTCTTACAAACTTGTTGAATCTAAATATTTATATATATTTAAATATTTAAATATGTAATTTAATTAAATATATAATTTTAAATAACCCAATAACCTTTTTAAGGTGATTGTTTCTAATTAACATTAAGTTATGGTTCAAAAACCCTACAAGACCGCCCCTCTTTTTTTTCTGACGTCGAGTATTCGATCGGTGAAAAGTCCCGAATCTCTTTTTTCCCCTTATTTTGCTCTTGTTTTTCAATAATCTTACTCCCTGGGCAAGAATTTCTACATTTTTAGATTGTTTATTTTGTTAAATAAATCTATTCTTGGTGCCTCTTGTTTGATGTGTTTTGATGTGATTTAATGTCTGGGATGTTAGATATGAAAGATTTTGAAAGTTTTGATTAAGTGATAATTTTTTTTACGGAATTGTATTTATGATCAATACCTCAAATTAGTTATGACAAAATGGGTACATGTATATATATCAAGTTTAACAAATCATTTGATTATATCTCCAAGAAGACTAAATTAATTAATGATATGATCTGTTTTATTTATGTTCAACTCCATTATTTTTGTTTTGATGTGGTATGTTTTTTCAAACCACCATTTGCATTTTTGAAAGAAACCGCTGTTATATGGAGAGATTTTTGGTAACATGTTCGAGAGATTTAGGTAAACATCTATATAGTTTTGTATATTAAGCTTTTGTTTGAAATTATTATTGAAAATTAGGAGGAAAAATGTTATTGAAAAAATATTAAATTATTAGATTATTATTTGGTAATATTTTTTATATTTATTAAGATATAAAATTAATTTTTAAATCAAAAACACTTTTTTACATGATAATTTTAAATGTAACCAAACAATTATTTATTTAATTTTCTTCCAAAAACTTTGCAATGCCAAAATAGCACTAATCTAAATGTTATGAAATTTTAGGGTTTTATGAAATTGAGGAATTGAAAAAACTCTGTACAACTTATTACTCCCTCTCGTCCTTTTGTATTGAATTTTAATTTTTGATGGCATAATTAAATATAATACTTTTACTTTTATAAAATTAAAATAAATATACAATTTTATTCAAGAAATTTCCAAAATAACCATCTTAATTAAGTGATCAAAATACTATATACAAAATGCCAAACATCCTCTATAAAAAGGATGAGACTAGTGAGCCAAGACTACCGTTAGGTATCCAAAAATATTTCCAAATTTTTATCAAATAATGTAACATAACATATAACACGTTTTAATTCGTGAAAGTATATATATACATCGGGATTTCATATCATTATTAGAAGAATTACCCATTACGCACGTTATACATCAACATTTTGCTAAAAAATTTCTCTAATGTTTTCCTGGGCCAAAATACTATATACTTGTATGTATACATGCTGCTGCGTTCTCGGCTTGGTAAATATTCGGCATATTAATCTTTCAAACCTGAAATTAATCATTCATTAGTGTACAAGTGTAATGATAATTAGCGCAACGACAAGTAGTTTTTATGTACATACATTACAAGTTTAAAACTAAATTAGTGTAACAACAAGGCTTTCTACATCAACTTGTCACTGTAAATAATACTGAATTAACATCTACATCTACTAGCTTTGTACAAAGACAATATAGCCAGGTAAGATCAGTCAAGTGGCCTTAAATATAAAGTACTATATATACATAGTTTCGTTTACCAAGTGGAAAGGATTGTGCTTTACAAAATCAACCGAAACCTCCTAGTTTTTACCATACTCTCAAACAAAGTACTAAAAA
>QRFB01000695.1:30989-67525 GCA_008931105.1 Oenanthe javanica
AATTTAGATTGATGAAATGAAAAAGGCTGTCCAATTGAAGCAGCAAAAGCAGTTAATCGTCTCCCGGTCTCTTGGACACTAGTGATAGATCGCTTGCTACTACCGCCCCTCGACAAGGCCGTGATACGAAGGTGTGGGGCCGGTGGACCCTCCTTCCTCGAAACCAAGGACTGCATAAAAGAGGCCCATTGAATGCCTTCCATTATATCATAGTCCACGATATGAACTCTTTTATCATTAGTCACGGCCTCTAAAATAGCTTGATTGGCAGTGAAGTGCCCGAACATGACATAAGGCGACATATCCTGTAAAAGCTGAAAAGCCGCTAATGCATCTGTCGCCTGATGTTCATTTTGATTGTGGTAAGGACCAGTTAATAAAACATTGTTATTTTTACTCCCGGCCCCTTCTAGCAAGTCCTGCAGGGCCTGGGTAAAATATGCCGCTAGTCTCTCCATGTTAGTACCTTGTGTAGGAGAGACTAATTCCTTGAGCCGAATCAATATCACCCGAGCCAAGTCACGGCTCTTATTCACCCCTGCCATCGCCTCTGCAGCTGCCATCAAGAGATGAACTAGCCTTAACCCTTTGGTATCCTCGGAGTTGTTTGTAATTTGTTCATGATCAGGATGAATCGTCATTAGTTCCGATGAAGAATGTTCATGAAGTTGAGGTGAGGGGTGCTGGTCGAGCTCTGGTGATGAGTAGAGGTGGCTTAAGGAGGCATTGTCATCATCCATTATTGATTCGAAGAGGCCATGGAAGTCTTGGTCATGACCGTTTGAAAGTGCTTCCCAATCCATCAAAGGCGACCAATCGTTCCAATTGCATAATTCGTCTTCGCTAACACTCGTGGTCGTGGTCGTGGTTGTAGTGGTATTGCTATAGTGGGGAAAATAGAACTCGTTTAAATCGTCGTCTATAACCATTGCCATCGAGCTAGATTATTTATCGACGAAATTAATAGATGTTTAGCAAATAGTATTTTTGATATTAATGAACAACGAAAAAAACAAAAAGCCGAAAGAAGAGACAATGAAGGTAGCTAGATTGTAGTTAAGTTCAAGGCAAGATATATAGGCTAAACATATTTAGTTGTAAATCTTGAGGTCTAGCTAAATTGATATGTGTATATATAGAGGATGCTAGTACTACTCAAGGATTTGAAACTTGAGAGTGTGACATGATGTCCTAAGCTAGCCATTTGACCATAATGCCCCTGATATTGAATTTTATTATTTTAAATATTTTAATAACTATATTTGCTTATTTATTTAAATGAATATTGAACCACCTAAACAAGTTGCATTATTTTTCAAAATAATAATACCTAAGAGTGGAAAATAATGTAATGCATCCAATTATGTGACAACAGTTTACACAAGCTACAGGGAGGTTAAGGAGTCTGATTTAGCAACAGCCAAGCTTCTAATTATAATGTGATTAATGATTTTTTTTTAGAAAATTACTATGATAAGTTGTCTAACTAAATAATTAACAAACTACTTAGTTGCTTGACACGAGTTCACATGGTTTTAGGTCTTAACATTATATGACAATCAGTATTGGTGTGCCTAATTTTAAGGGTTGCCTAATGTTTAGGAATGTGCTGTTCTTCCAACTTGTGGTTGAGCAATCCATATGGTTTTTTTTGGAAAATAGCCTAGATGGTAAACATCTATCTTTTATCTTTTCGTTCAATCATTGAGATTTGTTAGAACAAATACTAGATTATTATTTTGAATTAAATTTTACCTTTCGGAGAATTTGTCAGGTGAGCCATGTTGTTCTGTTATTTTTAACTGAAATTACTGCACAAACGGCAGATTTTAAGGAATATGTAATATAAATGTGTATTTTAGTGACGATGTGGTAAAATGGCAAAGTGGTAGAGATTTGATTCTGTAAATGATAAAAAACATTGAAAACATCAAAGTGAAAGGTCAGTGGTGAAAAGGGCAGTTTTAGTATCAAAAAGGAATATGACAACATATAGATGTATGTATACACTTTATGTAAATTTTGACTGGTCCATCTAATATAATCACTTCATCATGCAAATGCTTGCAGGCCGGACGGGTTATTTGGCGCACTAATTTATTTTTACTTGAATTTTTTTTAACGATTACAACATGAAAGTACAAGTGATGTTGAATGATGTGAATAATGTAGGCATTTGACAAAGCAAAATGAAGGTTTCAAACTTTTAAGTATTGTTGAGACATGAGGATGATTCAAAGGCCCTGCAAATATTATAATAAATTCGACTTTTTCTTCGGATTTTGCACTTGATTTAAACTAAGACTCGTATTAACTTGGGCTCCGTTTGAGAGTTTTGTTGAAAATTCCTGTGCTGGTGGAAAAAGTGCTATCATAAAAACTAGATAACTGTTTGGTATTTTTTTATTTATGCATTTTTTGAGATATAATATATAAAAATAATGTTTTTGGGAATGTTTGATGATAAAACTGATATCTACTTCCTGCAAAAGCTGAAAGTAGCTTTTTCTAAAAGCATGGGGGGCATGTTTTTTATAACAACATCTTTTAGACCAAAAACGTTTTTCCAGACAGCAGCTTTTAAAATTTATCAAATACATTTCTGACAGTTTTTCAGTAAAAAACTGTTGTAACTGTCTGAAACAGCAATACTAAACGGGACCTTAATAATTAATTAATTAACAAAATTAAGTTAGGCTTAGCGAGAAAGCAGTAAAGGGTCCGTTGCGGATGATAATGTTGAAAGTATATAGTTAGTGTGGCTTATCATTTGAGTTTGATCCTTATACCAAACTCAGGATAACTAGGAGTCTGTTTGGTTAAGTTTTAAGACGGGGGCTTAAAATTGTTTCTCTCTGTTTGTTTAATAAATCAAAAATTGACTTAAAGTCACAAATAATCCAGAAACTAACTTAAAGCCGAAACAAGTGTTATGTACTTTTTTCAGTGACTTTTTTTCTTTCTATTTTGATAAAAATTATCCATATGTCATAAATTACTCATAAGTCACTTTTATTTTTATTATTATATTTTTAAAAACTCATAAGTCATTCATAATATAAAATTACCCAAACATGCATTTTAAGCTCCCGGCTAATCACGTTAAGTCACTTTAAGTCATAAGTCATAAGTCACAATTTTAAGTTTAGTCAAACAGGCTCCGATCTCCTAAACGTTTAATAAAATGGAGAAAACTCCCATTCAAAGGACCTAAAGCTTTTCCGGAAGTTTTGATGCAGAACGAAAGAAGAGGATAAACAAACGTTAAACTTTAAGAACACAAATGAATCTGCAAGCACGAATATGATTAAGATAACTCTGGAATCCATCAAAAAAGATGAGAAAACTCTCAAAAAGTTTTTAATAATTGAAAAAAAATTAAAGTCTAATAATAATATTAAATCCTCATTAAAATAAAATATTAAATAAAAGCAACGTGACCATGCAGCATGTAGCATGATCATGCGTAATATTTCCTTATCACAGTTATAATATGCGAGTTTAGCATGACCGCACATTCTCTTCAGCATGTCATATATCCATATATGAGCCATGAGTTTCTATATTTTAGCATGATCATGCAGTCCTCAACAACGTGATCATGCCTTTGTTCTGCGGGTACCCTTTCCATGATCCATTAAAGCTTCGATACTTGCTATCTATTGGTCTACATCAAGTTTAAAATTCTTACAATTAAAACATATGAAGGATAAGTTGACTCATCTAAACATGTGCGTACTTTCTGTAACACTTTGTTGTTTAACTAGTATTAGACACCTTCACGTTGTTCCCCAAATTCTAGGAGCATGGCTTAGTGTTAGTATAATCGTATTTAATTTTCCTCAATTTAATAAACCTCTTTAAAGATTTCACTGAGCTTTCATAACAAAAAAGTGCATGAGAAAGGCTCCCCCTCGTTGACAAACATAGAGTATAAAAAGAATGAGATGCTAAGGTCTTACGTTAATGGTTTTACAAAGGAAACATTGAAGGTGCTTGACTTGGATGAGAATGTAGCTATGATCGCAATTTAATAGGAGAATACAAATAACTTTTTTAAGAGGTCTCTAGTACATAGTGCCCTTAAAAGTATGGATGAGCTCCAAGAATGAGTAAGGAAGTACAACGGGTTGAGGAAATCTAGCATGGAGAACATACAACCCCTACCGGACCGAAAAAAGAAGAAGCGTGATCGAGATTCCAACACAAGGGAATAGCGGATTAGAGACAATAAGTCATATGACCAGATCTCCGGGAAGAGTAGAACCTAATATACTAAATACTCCTAGTTGAATGTGACGCAGAATAGAAGTCTACGAAAAACAAACATTAATATTTAATAACACACAAAGAACTCTTATAAAAGAAATTCGTAAACACCCTAAATTCATAAAGAGATCATTGAATCAACAACAAAGAATTCTTAAATGCACAAGAAAAAAGGAAAAATTCTCTAGGATTTTAATTCAAAAAGATCATCCTCTGTTATATCATAATGTTATTTATATTGGGATATAAAAACCCTAAAATTATATCTTGGTTAAAATCAAATAATAATAAATCCTAAATAAAATCAAATGTTAAAAAAAAAATTACCTTGCAGCCTTAAGCATGAGCATGTGTTGACTGTAATATCACACAGTTGTATCTTCCTCTTATAGCATGAGCGCTTACTACTATATTGAAACCCAATGTTGGTATGACCATGTGGGTCTCAGCATGATCATGTTGATTTGTCTTTACCTTTTTATTGCTCCTACATCAGTCTCATCTACCTCCAAAGATCGAACTCGACCCCGAGTTCTTATCTAGATAGAGAAACATATTTACTTGTTTCTTATCTTTCCATGGCGGTGTCTTTAGAGGCAAACATATTTTTGAAATTTTGTATCTGAACTTTTCAACAAGATCAATATATTGTAATAACAAACCTTGAATCAATCCAGTATAATCTTTATCAACCAATGCCAACATAGAAGTTGAACCAACTGCAACCTTTTTAAACCCAATAATTGTACAAACAGACATTAAGCCTTTAAAATATGGATTCAAGACAACCTTATCCTTCAATGACTAAAAAATATATTTCTCATCTATGAAGTAAATTATTTCTTCCAACTTTTATAATGTATATTCAAATCAAATTAATATGGTCTATCAAGAACAAATTGACATAAATTTATATCAATCTTATCAAAAATATGAGTACCTTTGTGTATGATCCAGCGTTGCAAATTATCTACCAATTTATAAATCTTCAATGACAATATTTGTACACCTTTAATGAGGTGTTCACCATCATATCCATCTTCATATACATTAAGACTTTATTTTTTGCCTTCGTCTCCATCGTCGTCCTTAAATTTCTTGTTCGCCCATATCAATTTGGTCAACATTTGTAGACACACAATTTCACAACTCTCTCTCAACTTATTCTTCAATTATCCTTGCACTTTCTACATCTTTTAAGTTTTCCTTCATTGAGGACTTTCATCAAACATATTAGCACTTATATCAGTCCCATAACGTTGGAACATATTATCCTCTTACTTTTACTCAATACGTAACTTATACATGTTCCCCTCATGATCCCATAGTAAAAACTTTTTCATCATTAATTGTTTCATCTGTCGCCATGTTCTGACGTGTTTCTTTCCTTGTCATCACCTTTGAAGAACAATTATAACCCACCATATAGAACCAAAGTTTTTCAATCGAACTTCCACCATTTAAGTTGTATTTTTTCAAGAACCCCCTCCTCCAATACATCAAAAAATTAATCAACATCAGTTTGCCAATTTAGGAACTCCTCAACTCCTAGAGACCCACATAATGACAATATATCACCAACCTGATTTTTCTCGCCTCAAAGGACTCGATTCAGATCTTTCCTTTCGACTTATCGATGATTATCGTTGATCATATTCATTCGATTTAATTGTAAATATAGTCAGTTAGCCTACAGGGGTACAGGTAAAGCCGTAGTAACACCTGATAGGTCTTTTTTTTATTATTGATTCTCACATAACGAATCAGGTAACGAGAAGATAGGAAAAAGCCTGCTCTGATACCTCCTCGCGCAAAACGAAAGCCAAGGATTTTTACATGAGAAATTATTAAACACCCTTAATCCACAAGGTAGTGTTTGAATCCACAAGGAAGACTTCTTGAATTCATAAGAAAAGAAGAGAAAATTCTCTATGGTTTTAATTCAAAAAAGAACATCATTTATTACACAGTATTGTTGTTTATATAGGGAAATAAAAACTCTAACACTATATCCTAATTAAAATTAAATAATAATACTAAATCCTAATAAAAATCAATTATTAAATAAGAGGAATGTGATCATGTATCCTTGAGCATGAATATGCGTTGACTCAAATATCACATGGTTGTATCTTCCTCTTCTAGCATGAACATGCAGTTCTCTTTACTATGATCATACATAATATTCTCACTTGTGCCGCTTACTACTGTATTGAAATCCAATTTTAGTATGACCCTGCAGGTCTCAGCATGATCATATTGATTTTCTTTTGCTTTCTCATTGCTCTTACATCAATCTCCTCCACCTCTAAAGAACTCAATCCCGAGTTCTTATCTAGATAAAGAACTGTATTTACTTGTTGTTTAACTCTCAATGGTGGTATCTTTAGAGGTAAAAATATTTTTGAAGTTGTTTCTAAACTCTTAAACAAGATTAATATATTGTAATAATTACTTTTGAATCAATCTAGCATAAATTAGATCAACTAATGCCAACATAGAACTTGAGCCAACTGTAACTTTTTAAATCTATCAATTGTACAAATAGACAACACACCTTTAAAATATGAATTCAAGACACTCTCATCCTTCAATACATACAAAATATATTTCTCATATATGAAGGTAGTTTTTTTCTCCCAACTTTTATAACATATATTCAATTCAAATTGATATGGTCTATCAAGAACTAACTGACATGAATTCATATCAATCTCATTAACAACTTAAGTCCCTTGGTAATTGCTCCAGCGTTGCAAATCATATACTGGTTTATAAATGTCCAATGACAACTTTTGCACACTTTTTAGTGACATGTTCATCATCATTCTCATCTTCAAATACATAAAACATTTCTTTGTTGTGTTATTCTACATCCTCAGCCTTGATTTCTTGTTAACCCATATCAAATTGGTCAACATTCGTAGACACCCAATTTTTACAAATCTCTAGCTCACCCATTTCTTCAATTATGTTTGCACTTTTTATATCTTTTATGTTATCCTCATTTGATTGAAAACTTTCATCGAAAATATTATCACTTTCATCAATGTCATAATGTTAAACCATATTATCATGTTGCTTTCGCTTAATACTTATACATGTTCTACTTATGATCCCATGATAAAAATCTTTCCGTTATTAATTATTTCATCTGTCTCCAGGTTTTGACCGGTTATTTTTTCCTTATCACTGCATTTGAAGAACAATTCTATTTTACCATATAGAAGCAACGCTCTTCAGTCAAACCGCCACCATTTTAACTTGCATATTTTCAGGAACTCCTCAACTCCCAGTGACCCTCGGAGGACTCGATTCGAGTCTTCCCTTTCAACTTGTCGATGATTATCGTTGATAATATTCATTCGATTTGTAAATATATTCATCTAATCTATTAAAGCTTGTAGGGTTGCGGGTAAAGCCATAGTAATACCTAGAAGGTCTCTTTTTATTATTGATTCTCTCATAACAAATCAGGTAAGAAAAGATAGAAAAAATCATGTTCTGATGCCAAATGATGCAGAATGAAAGCCTATGAAAATTAAACGTTAACCTATAAAATCACCCAAAAGAGTCTTACACGAGAAATTTTTAAACACCCTGAATCCACAAGGTAGTCCTTGAATCTATAAGGAAGAATGTTTGACCCCACAAGAAAAGAAGAGAAAATTCTCTAGGGTTTTAATTCAAAAAAAGATCATCCTTTATTACATCATAATATTGTTTATATATGGATATAAAAACTCTAAAAATATATCCTAATTACAAACAAATAATAATACTAAAGTCTAATTAAAATTAAATATTAAATAAAAGTAGTGTGACCATATAGCCTTGAGCATGAGCATGCATTGACTCCAATATCACACAATTTGATCGTCCTGCTCTAGTGTGAGTAGTTCCCTTTAATATGACTATGCATTATATTCCCACTTGTGCCTCTTACTATTGTACTGAATCCTAATTTTTTCATGACCATGTGGGTCTCAGCATGATCATGTTGATTTTCTTTTACCCACTCATTGCTCCTACATCAGAATGCCCCAAGAAGTCAGATCCTCGTGTATACTAAAATGAAGAGAGATTATCAAATGGCCGAAGCCACTCTATACTGAAATAAAAATGATGAATAAAATTTTTTATTATCGATTCCACAAACATTTGACACATGAAACATATGACTATAGATAATTGAAGGATGAAAAACATTTCATAATTCTGTGGGTAAAGGTTTATGAGTATGTTACAAATATTCGGTGCAATGATCACTCCCGAGATTTTAATGATCCAAGATATTATCCCCGAGGGCAAGTAGTGAACATGAAAATGGGAGGGCCCATAACAGCTAGAACCTTTAAGAATTCAAGAAAAGCTTATGTCATAGAAATATTGCAAGTCATAGGAGAAGGACCTAAGTGTGCTAGATTGAAATCTCATTATCCTTCGTTAACTTTGATTTGGAAGAGATAATATTCTCCTGTGATGACCCACTAGTAATTGTGCCGATTATAGGTAATTCTTTCGTGAAAAAGGTCCTAGTATACGGAGGAGCACTAGTGAATATGTTACTCTATGAAACTTTTATCAGGATGGTCTCTAATGATAGTCAAATTACTCCATCCAACATGCACACATATAATTTTAAAAGAGTAATTACTATGATTAAAGGAACGTTACGATTTCCTACGATCGTAGGAAATGAACCCCAGAAGGCTATACAATGATTTTGTTTTGTAGGAAAAGCGTTAACCTCTTATAACTCAATATTAAAAATAACCAGGTTTCATATCTTTAAGAAGGTTGCATCAAGATATCATCTGAAACTCAAAGTTCCAACAAGAAGAGTAGGAGAAGATTGGGGAGATCAACAGATAACAAAGAGTTTCTATATCACAACTCTCAGACCAAAATAAACTAGAGGCCACGTACTCCCAATACAAGATATGGATGCCTTGAATGAAGAGCATAATGGGAAAGTCACGTAGTATTTGATCCCTATATCGCTAGATGATAGTGACCAAATGATGTGACATACATATGAGTAACCCTCAATGACCCATTGAAATCACAAATTATGAAATTTCTACAAAATAATACTGACGCATTTCCATATACAGTGACAAATATTACTGGAATAGATACCTAACTGATGAAATAAATTAAACATAAACCTAATAGGGCACTTGTTAGAAATTAGTCTTGATGATAACTTAACTTTAGAATAATAGAAATTATATGTTGTAACTGATCAATTGATATGTGATTATAAATATCAATTGATTAGGAAGCCATTTATCAGTTAAAGTATTTGTAGTATTCAAATGATAATATGGATATTTATTTTAATGAAACATTGTTGTAATTAGTCTTTATCAATGGATATGACTAGATCAATTGATAGTGTTCTACTAATCAATTGATATTGGAGTCGATTGATATAAATCATCAACTGATGTATGTCTTAGACTGTGAAAATTGTAAATGTTTAAAGGCAGGAAAAATATACAAATGAAGGATGATCAATTGATGTTGAAGAATCAATGGATAAGTGATCAATTGATATCAAGCCAAGTCAAAGATTGAAGACCATCAACTGATGTGAAGACCCATCGATTGATAAAATCTATCAATCGATAAGTCAATTGCTATTATCAATCGAAGGAAGACATCAGTTAAAGGATGCAAGGAAGAATAAATTGATATGATTAAACGCAAATTATCAATTGATAGGGAAAGCACAAAGAATAAAATGTCAGGAATCTTGCAGACAAAAGTACAACTATGAAAGACAGTCTACTCTGACTGTGAAGACTCAAATGAAGCTGTCTTTCCTAGATTAAAGAACTTACTCAAAATAGCTAAAGGCAAATAGGAAAGATAGTTTAGTAACATTCCTAGAATAAATACTTTTGTTTTATTCTATTTTCGAGATTGTAAACACTCTTGTGATCAGTTGATTCATAGAATCAATTGTTCAAGCTTCAAAGCACTTGTGAGATCAGTTGATTCAATTATAACTTTGTAAAAGCAGCTAAGTTTCAAACCTAGATAATTTGAGCAATCAATTCACTAGTGGATCAATCAACCCACCAGTAATTTTTATATCTGTGTTCAAATTTATATTTACTTTGTTTCTTCATCAAGTCTAATATTCATAATACTTTTCAAACACTGAAAACTTGAAGAACAAATACAAAGCTTTTATTAAGTAAACCAAAAATTTTGTATTTGTATTAATCAACCCCCTACTACAAATACATTGTCATTGTTTGAGGGAAAAATAACACCACTTGTTAAATAAAAAAACTGGTCATTTTTATAATTATGACTAACTCTAGTTGAATTAATAAATTCAACTCGAACCGGTCGAATTAACAAATTTGACCAACCAACGTCAAAGTTATTAATTCGACCGGTGTAAGGCAAATTATAAATATGACCAGTATCATTTGAATTTGTAATTTCGACTTAAATCGATCGAATTTATAAATTCGACTTAAATCGGTCGAATTTATATTTGTATAACTAAAAAAATAGCAGCAATTTTTCCACCTTAATATTAAATTAGATCGCTAATAATTTCGAACGCTATCGGTTAAAATATATTTTTGACTTGACAGAAAACTATATCTTTTTTACGGGTGAAATTTCGAATGGTTAAGAATTTTTGACCAAAATTAACATTAAATGTGATCAATTTTTAAAAAAACTTAAATTCTACCGAATACGATTTAATCTAATTCTAAAAAGTTTTTATTTTAATTGACTCTAAATTTGACATAATCGATGAAATTTAAAGTCAATAAAAAAAATTGATCGAATTTATCTGTGTTTTCTTGTACTATTGTAATGTTACAAATTAACTATGAAACCTATTTTTAAGTTAGTAACTCATGTTGATGAGAAAATGACTAAAATACCCGATTTTGAGAATAGAAGGCTCAAAATACAGTTTGGCGGAAGGCATGGCCCTATTTACCCATTGACTGCGCATAATAAGAATGCGTATTTCTAATCTCTGGAATCTAGCTAGTGTTGGCAATACATACATATACACTGACCGGGTTCAATTCCCTAGGTTCTAATTTTTTAATTTTCCCATCATTTGGCATATGAATACATTTAATTGTTATTAAACTATACATATTCTCTACAGGTACCTAGTTCATATTATGTTGGGATATGTATATATTTTATTTATATATATTTGTATGGTTTCTAAACATACATGCACTACTGTTTGTTCAAACTATATATAATTGCACTTGTACATGTGTATAGGGATTATGCATAAATGTTATGCGGTACATCTGACTACACCTCTTCAGTATGCGTGTAGTACTGTATAAGTTTAGGGTTGTAGATTATACTCCCCACGCAATCTCAAAATGCGTATAGACTGTACACATTTATTCAACATGCGTGTCCTTTAATTTAAAAAAACTTCAATATTATGTATGTGATTGTCAGATATATGTACACAACTTACACATAACTCGGATACTCGAACGCGTATATAGTAGGTAGTTTGGGCCACAACTCACGTTGATCGGTATTTTGGTCCAAACTCAATGAAAATTAGGCATTTGAGTCCTTCACCCCATGTTGATATCATCCAAAGACCATTTAGTTTAATTAATTCGATTTATATATATATCTATATATATATATAAGTTAATAATAATTATTATTATTATTCATAAAATTATATATAACTCTTCAAACTAATTTTGTGTTAAATAGTTAGGATCCAACTAAATTGGATTGTGCATGTCAATGTACACATAGTCAACTCACTTCCTCTAAAAGTAAATAACTCACGAAAAATGTTAGATATCTCAAAAATTATTCAAAATGCTGAGTTGTCAGGTGTGTAATTCATAATTTATCTGTAATAATATGAGACCCCGTGTGTATATATATGTGCCGGCGAATTAAAACCAAGCATATGTCATGACACGTCATTTGAAAAAAAATTTGAGAAGATAATTTTTGGGGCAAGTAGCTCATAACACACAGAAAGAAATCGTATATAAATCTTAAACTGCATATAAATCTAGGTCAACTACGAATAAGATATCATTCCAAAGTTATCATATAAACTCACCTTCGGCATAAACATTATATTAAATTATATTAACATGAATTATCAATATGATCTCACACCCAAAAGTTCTTACTTGGATTACTTCTCATCATATTCACCATATATCATACATACTAGCTCAGCAAAGCACGGACTCTATGGTGCCCGTTCAGTGATGATGTCCTAGGTGGTTGGTCGTCTTACTCAAGGACCGACCCTTAATATACATGTTTTAAAATTAAATCATAATTGCATAAAAAGAATTGTATAAAAAGAGGACTTAGAGATGATAAAAAGAGAAATTACTGGACGGACGACCAATCAATCAAATTTTTGCCACTAAGGGTTTAATAATATAGTATAGATTAATAAATTATGATTTTAAATAAATTAAAGAGGTTGAACAATGAGTAAATTGAAACGTGAGTAAATTGTAAGTAAAACTGTATATTTTAATTAAAATAATATATTTGAAATTGAGTAGAAAACAAACATATGTATTTGAAGTTGAGTGTCTGAGACAAAATTGCCAGACTAGACGGATGACCGACCGACCAAAAAATTGTCCTTGCGGCTTTAATAATATAGTAAAATTTAATTAATATAAATAAAATAAAATTATTATTTTGATATTAATAAAATTTAATTAATAAGTTATGATTTTAAATAAATTAAAGAGGTTGAGCCCCAACTGTATATTTTAATTAAAAGAATGTGTTTGAAATTGAGTGGAATACAAACTTGTGTATTTGAAATGGAGTGGAAGACAAAATGACCGGACGACTGACCAAACATTTGGTATTACAACTTTAATAATATAGTATAGATTGTATAAAATAATTATTTTGTATTATTTAAATATTTAATTTAATATGATAATTTATTTCATTTCATTATTAAGAAGAAAACTCTATTGATGATAAAGTTGTAAGTATATATATATGTTCTAAATAAAGTTGTATGCATAATATATCTATTTGATAAAATATATTTGAAGTAAAATTTGATTAAAAAGTATGTTTGAAGTTGAGTAGGAGAATTATACTAGAAATATTATTTTCATTATAAAATTATAATTTTAAATAAATTAAAGTGTTTGAACGATGATGAAACTGAAACATGTTAATTAATAGATTATGAGTAAAACTTTATATTTTAATTAAAATGGTGTATTTAATATAGCATAGTAATAAAATTTAACAATATAAATAAAATAATATTATTATTTTAATATCCATAAAATTTAATTAATAAACTATGATTTTAAATAAATTAAAGAGACTGAACAATGAGAAAATTGAAATATGTTAGTAGATTGTAAGTACAACGGTATATTTTAACTAAAAGAGTGGATTTGAAATTGAATAGAAGACAAACATGTGTATTTAAAGTTGAGTGGGAGATAAAATGACCGACGACAGACCAAACATTTGGCCAAAATTTAATTAATAAAAATAAAATAATATTATTATTTTAATATTCGTAAAATTTAATTAATAAGCTATGATTTTAAATAAATTAAAGAGACTGAGCAATGAAGAAATTGAAACATATTAGTAGATTGTAAGTATAATTGTATATTTTAATATAAAAAAGTGTGTTTAAAATTGGGTAGGAGACATACGTGTGTATTTGAAGTTGACAAGAAAACAAAATGACCAACCCGATGACGGACAAGACATTTGGTTATGAAGTTTTAATAATATATTATAGATATAGTTTACTCATTTTTTCAAGAAAATGACCCTCTCTCGTTTCTACTGCTAGTACAGTACTACTACTATTCCTATGCGCATGCAATTGTAACAGTTTTGTATAGTCTATGCATCACGACTCGGAAGCTATAAAAAAATATTCCTGCAAATTTAATTGTTAGTCTTTTATACTCACTTGCCCACGGACTTTGGCTGTATTCGCAAATTCATTCGTCGTTCTATTTTTTGGTGAATATTTTTATAACCTAATTATTGCTATGTACAAGTGATCGTCACCTTAATTATGTTGCGACAGTAAATTGAAATGCTATAATACTACAAGAAAAATAGGTCATAAATTATCGAATTAAATAGTCATAAATGACATGTAACGATTGAAACTAATCTTAAAATTATTGACCAATTAATATGATCGTAAATTAAATCAATGATATTTATGACAAAATTAAATGGTTAATAATAATCAATTGACAATAATATTATTTTTACATGTAAGATATTTTGAGAGTTTGAGACACGGTCTACGGGATCATCCTGACCACGATGACCCGTGGTCAGTTATATTCGATCGAAAATAAATTTCAAATTTTTGACGATCATATTCAAATAGATCATTGTAATCCCGTTTTCTCGAAGTACAAATAACATGTTAACAATGAGTTGGTGTGTCCCATCTAAATCATTATTAGAAAATAATTGGTTCATCCGGTACTGTTGGAGGTAGCTTGGTATTGCTAACATAATACACATTAGATCGGCGCACAACTCAGAAAATTATTTAAATATACGGGCCATCGAATCATAAGTCGAGCTTACTAAATTAATTTTGTTGTACTTGGTTGCTTGAGAAAATTATTATGTTGTACTTAAAGGTCAATGACTGTGAGATTGCATCACATTAACTCATAACACTACTTAAATAAATATGTACGTAAGAGAGAGTAAAAATGTGAAACAAAATGTGGGGTTATCACATAAACCGGCCTGCATGTTTTAACACTAATTTTACTCTTATTTGCATGTTAGTGAATTAACTAATCATCCTTCACTTATTGTCTAGTGGATGCGATCACTTATTGTTTTTATTTTTGTAGAAGGTAAATTGAGCTTACTATGTGAATATTATATATATTTTCTGGTTTTTTAAATTATAAATACAAATAGTTAGAAAATTTAATATATATAATGTTGAATTAAGAGTGAATCACATGCGACCATCTTTTAGGGTATAATTTACATTCATGTTTACAATAAATTATGAAAATATTAGAGCCGACAAATAATTGAACTTAAAACCTCGATCTACCCCATGATACCATGTTAACCGTTAAGTTATCCTTTATTCTGACATTTCAGTTTTTAAGAGACCGATTTTTTAAAATTTTATACTGTGAAATTATTAATTACTGAGATAAATAAAAAGTTCCTAGTCTCCTACACGGCCACAACTAATCTATGCCCCCTCAGCCCCTCTCATGCATGTGTGTGTACCGTAATTGCAGTTCTATAAACTTATACTATATCTTATTAGGGACTTTTAAGTATAATTATATATTAGAATATGACAGCTCTTGCATGCTTCCTAGACCCTAAACGAAGGTTACAATAAAAATGTTGGTAATTTTAAAATAATATAAGATGTTGGTAAGTCACAACTTAAGTTTTAGGAAAATCGGTAATTATTATAACAAAATGGACGTCCGTGATTCATTCTAAACTCATAAAATAAGTTTTCGAGTGACGGATAATGTTAGAATAACATACTAACACAAAAAAACTAAAGTTGTATTTGGTTGAATCAATGAAACTGGGAAAAGATGAAATGTAATATCAATTATAAAATATGTAAATATTTAAATTTTCATTCAGTTATTCTTACCATTTATTATTTATAATAATCTAAATTATATCATAAACTCACGAGAATGGCTCATTCGCAATCATACCAATTATATTCACACAATTCTTTTTTCAAATTTCCCCTGTTATATTGATTAATTTTTTTAAAATTAATGAATATAAATTATGTAAATTAACTCAGACAATTTTTTAGTATCTAGCATTTTTTATTATAAATTATGTAAATATTTAAATTTTCATTCCCTTATTCTTTCCATTTATAATAATTNTCTGACTATATACAAATACATTATTTTATGATTTTGTTTTAATCTTTATATAACAATAAACTATACCTGCATTGACTAATAAGAAAAAATATGATTAGTTCCCTTGCGGCCGGAAATGGGCTTATCTAATTTTTTATAACGAAAATGTCAATAATTATTTTCGAGATTGTTGTGTTTTTAAACAAATCAAATTTAATTTTAAGTCCCAAAAACCCCTTGCACATTATTTAGTATTGAAGGTTGTATATTAATTTAATTAGTCTCATTGAAAAGAAAAAATTATAATAGAATGTTTTTTATTATTTTTATCGTAATGATATAACTTTTTTCTAAATTACTCCCTCCGTTTAATAATATTAATAGTCCACTTTAAAGAATAAGTTAATTAATTGTACTCATATTTATTGCAGTGAATCAATATAATATATGATATGAAGTTGATCTTGGAAATATAAATTAGAAATGTGTGGAATAGGGTTGATTTTGAAAATATAAAGTAGATTAAATTTTACATTGAAAATTGAAGTGAACAATTTTTTTGAAACAATATTTTTTAAAGTGTACTATTAATATGAAACGGAGGGAATATTATGTACTAATTACTTATACTAATGAAGAACTTCAACATTTCTTACTGATTTATAATAACTGGTACGGCAAATAAATGTTGCTATCATGAAATTAATACGACTAATTAATTAATCACAGTCAAACTCCTTCTAATTGGGGGATTATTTAATATTCTTCTAATAGATTAAACTAATTTTCATCTAATAATACTGCCCCGTCTTAAAATATTTATAAAATATATTGTCAACTCGTGTATAAAATTACTCGTATAATTATAAACAACTAGCCAAAATAAAAGGAATATATAAATAATGGGACCTTGCGTCTTGATATATTCATTGGTATATTCTGGGATAAGGACGTCATACCTTTGTCCATTGTACAGAGCATGAGATTCTTCGCCTTAAAAGTTAAAATTCGCAATCACTTACACGTAATAAGCATTATACAGACTACAGTAATGCATGTTCTGTTATACCCCTCTCTCTCTAAATATTTTAATTCTCAAACATTTTTTAGATAAAAAATCTAGATATGTTTAGTAGGATAAGTAATGAGAAAAATGGATCTGAAGATGCTCAAGTAATTTCAAGAGGTGTTGCCTGGGACAACCTCCTTTCATGCAAATTTGATGGGTAAGTAAGGTATGCATATTATATATAAGATATAAGGTCCTTTTGGTATTGTTGTGAGAACAACAATAACCTTTTTTCCCGTAACTTTAGTTTAAAAGTTTGTTGTTTGAGAAAATATGTAATCCCATGATTTTGAAGGAAAAAAAACTGTTTTCCAGCTTTGAAGAAAATAACGGCAAGTTTCAATATCAAACCTCCATAAAAATATTAATTTTTTATATTATATATCAAAATATACACAAATTAAAAAAATTATCAAACAGTCATTAAATTTTTCTGACACTTTTTCTCCCACATTTTTTCCAACGCAAATAGCAATCCAAAGTGAGCCAGAGTCTATATTGATAAAGGTAAGATTTCGAGAGACTCAAAACCCTTATTCTATTTTATAGTATAGAGATTATATAATTTTTTGTACACATGCAATAAAACTTTTTGATTCTAATAATAATAATATTATTATTATTAATTTTGTTACATATTGGTTTTATATTTTTACTTATAAAAAAGATCGAAAAATAAGTATATCATAATTTAAACATTTTGAAATATGTATATTTTCAATGAGAAAAACATTTTCGGCTGGACAAATTTGCAGTCGGAGATTAAACTAAGCTTAGAAAGTATGCTCATTCGATCGCGGATTAAATTTATGCAAACACGATAGATGAATCAAAAGTAGGGCACTGTTTATCACCAACCGGCAATAGAGATCATCAACGCATATAGAGTTAATCAAACCTTAATTAAGTACTAAACATTTGTTTTTCTCCTTGTACTCGTGCATGACGCATCATCTACCAAATTAATAATTGAAACTAAACATGCACTAATCAGAAATTAAAGCGTTAAAAATATACATCTGTTTACTTTGGATCCCTGTAACTAAAATATACTACTAAATATGCTGTATATGGATCGTAAGATCAAATATATTTATATTATATTATTAAAATTAGAATATTAAAAATTGATTTGGATATGCTTAAGTTACGGATCAAAACTATATGTATAATAAATTTTATTTAATATATAAAATTGTCATGGAACAAATTATATACAAATCTATATCAAATAAATTATATTTATTATACTCAATTATTATTAATATTAAATTTACTCTTCAAATTAATTTATTATCACACATTTTTTTTTTAAAAAATTACATCATATTTAACATATTAATATAAGTCCTAAATCATTAAAAGAAAATTAATATCAAATCTATATTTATTATATTATTAAAGTTAAAATATTAAAAATTTTAATGCATCTTTATATTGGTCACCTACCGGACAATATACAATATTAAAATATTTGTATTATTATGTGTAGTTAACGCATTATACACCCAATCTAGTAATGCTGAGGCCTTCGATCTGCAGAAGGTTTTTTTTACTGACTTTTGCGACAAATCCTTGGTCGAGGAAGGTTAGTTAATATTAAAATATTCTGATTTCTTGCAGGACGAATTGCTGTGGCCTAGTGCCATATTACTGGCAGTTAACTTCTGCACTAGATGGGTGATGTACTGTTGTTCAGATCAACATATATGCATTTTGCATGTATAATATATTATAATTAATTAGTGGATTCAAACCTTGAAGATTAATGGACCCAAATCCAACTTGTTGTGTCCAAAATATCACATGGGTTGGATTTGAGCCCATAGTTTGTTGGAGATCCAATTCACTAAGTAATTGGCCATCTAAAGAGGTTCCAAGACAGAGGAAGAGTTGGTATGGAGATTTCATGGTGATCAAGTGAGTTATGGAAGCTGCCAAGGAGGTCTAGAAGGTGAAAGGTCCATCCAAGAATGAGGAATCATTAGGGAAGAAGGTCCTGGTGATGCAGATGTTCAACTGTCCAAGGAGCTTCTATTATGTCAAGGCTGGTATCTGATTTAAGGAGGTTCCAAGAGTCCAATGAAGTTGAGAATTAACCTGGGAGGTCCTGATGTGCTATTGTTTCCCAGTAACGGGTTCCAGAAATTAGCTTCCAAGACAGCTGCTCAGTACCTCCTGGCAGGGTAGTTATGCATGGACTGTACCACCTGATTTTTAGGAGATAATCTCTCCACGATTATTGGAGATAAATACCATATTATTCCCACCAAATTGAGGATAATTATCAGGAAAATACATATATTCCTAAATCAATTCGATTATATATAATGATAGAGCTTCCCATGAGTCCTAGCCGACTTGGACTC
Organism: Oenanthe javanica; assembly: GCA_008931105.1. Classification (NCBI taxonomy): domain Eukaryota; kingdom Viridiplantae; phylum Streptophyta; class Magnoliopsida; order Apiales; family Apiaceae; genus Oenanthe; species Oenanthe javanica. Next base: position 50,606 of record QRFB01000695.1, read on the forward strand.
TCATGGTAGCTCAATTACTTCGAGATAAACATCATCTACAGAGGTTAAAGCTTATCACAACACAACTGATCAATCATCAACAAGAGTCATAACAACCAAGAAATACATATGGACTTGATCATTATAAATAGGGTATGTAGGCAACTAGAAAAGGGGTTCGAAAACACTTAGAGGGGGGATATCATATACAAAACACGAGTGTTCATCAATTAACCAAGGTATTTGACTTGTATAATCTCAGGATTATACGTTGGTGTCTTGGTACTTTGCTAGCTCAGTCCTTTCTTCATCAAAATCACCATCCACCCTTTGTGGAACCTTGATCAGGAACTTGTTTCTTGATCAATTTGTATACTTTTATTCTCGTTATTTCAGTAAACGATCTCTACAGGGGAATCCCCTTTCTCTCTTACATATGGCTGTGAGGCCATAATACCTCTTGAAATTGGGACAGGTTCCTTCAGGAGGGATAATTGTCAGCCTGAAAATAACAAAGTCAATCATCGTTTGTACTTAGACCTGGTAGAAGAAATGAGGGCTAACTCACAGTTGAAGCTGGCTGCCTACCAACAGAGAACCATGAGGTACTATAACAACCGGGTGGAACCTCGTCCACTCAAAGTTAGGGACTTAGAATTGAGGAAAATGATGCCAAATATGAAGGTCCCAGGCTATGGAGCTTTTGAACAAATTGGGAAGGACGGTACAAGATACCGTTAGTGCTATGGGAAGGGATCCACCACCTTGAAAATATATAGGGGAAGCTCCTCCCAAGGGCTTGGAATTCTGAGCACCTCAAAAAGTACTACTAGTAATCTCTCTTCTTTCAATCAAGTAGGAAAAGTATGCCTCTTTTAGGCTATAATAATAAAACTAAGCTTATGCTTTTGCATTTTCCAACTTCATTTAATTGGTAATTGTAATTTTTATTTCACACTCGGGGGGTGGTACCTATAAATCTCCTAGAGTCTCCATGTAATGTTTTTTATTTTAACAGAAATAATGGCAATTTCCCTTTATATGTGTTTGTAAAAATACCATTTGGCATCATGTAAGTAGCTTTCCACAGGATAAAGTTCTCCAGTCTATCAAGCTACACTGCAGAACTTGGGGGGTAGTAGGTGACATGCTACCTAGAGAAGAATCTTGAAAGAGCCAATTTCCAAGCAAAAACCCAGGAGGTGTTTGTCCTGTCTCCTGAGGTTCCATTCATTTAACCTGGGAGGTGTCTGTCCTGGCTCCCACGGTTCCTTACATGACCCAGGAGGTGCATGTCCAGGTTCTTGAGGTTCCATTCATTTAACCTGGGAGGTGTCTGTCCTGGTTCCCACAGTTCCTTACATGACCCAGGAGGTGCCTGTCCTGGCTCCTGAGGTTCCATTCATTTAACCTAGTAGGTCCCTGTTCTAGTTCCCACGGTTCCTTACATGACCCAAGATGTGTCTGTCCTGGATCCTGAGGTTCCATTTATTTAACCTGGGAGGTGCATGTCCTGGCTCCCACGGTTCCTTACACGACCTAGGAGGTGTCTGTCCTGGCTCCTGAGGTTCCATTCTTTAACCTGGGAGGTGCTTGTCCTAGCTCCCATGACCTCACTCATTTAACCTGGGAGATGCCTGTCATGGCTTTCATGGTCTCATTCATTCAACCTAGGAGGTGTCGAGTCCTGGCTCTTAAGGTTTTCAAGACATATTTGATTACAGTTGCCTTGTGACAGTTGTCATGATGCTACTACATATGTCTGCATAGAAGGCCTCACATAGAGGGGTTATGGTGCACTCAAAAGGAATTAGTTGTATTTAAACATGGCCTCATCAACTGAGAGGTGTCAGCCATAAGAAAAAGGTTCCACTTATGGGATGGGACCTCATCTTCATGAAGGTACGGGACAAGGAGAAGAGGTTCCACCTAGATTATTGGTACCTCGTTTACAGCAAGGTTTGGACACTAAATGAGGTACCAAGGCACCTTTGGGATTTTACTAGTATGAAGAGTGACAACTACCCAACCTCTATGATATCAGGTCCAAGATATATTCCCTATTTACTGATTTCCTGGTGATATTATACGTATGTGATCATATATTATGGGAAGCTACCAAGGAAACTTATAGCATGAGTAGTTGAAAGTCTAAGTCAAAAATTGTAACAAAAATCACAAAGGAGGCATCCAGAAGCTTCATATACTTGTTGCAATTATTTCAAAGTAAAGCAAGAGCATGCATCAAGATATTCGCAGATATAAAACTCAGCCAAAAGCATAATTTAAGTAGCAGGAAAATAAAATATCCAGGCCACCCGGGCCAATATTTAGGATTACATCTGTGGAGCATACGAGGTGCCCACCCCCTCATTTAAAAGCCAGTTCAAATAACCAAAGACAGAAATCATAAGTTGTTCAAAGAAGCATTGAAAGGAAAGCCAAGAGAAAGAATCACTTGGTAAGAGGGGTATCTTCAATATTGGAGGAAGCCTTTTCAGCAATAACTGTGGAGGCGGTACCTCCAGAAGCCACATTTTCAGGTACCAGGGTTGAAATCACAGTCTGCAAGGAGAGATATGTGGGAGCTGACTCCACTACCTTCTTGGCATCTTCCACCGCATCCGGGCTTCTAGGTTCTCATTAACAACTACCCGGTTCCCATTCTTTAGCTCCTCCACTAAGACCACAACATCCTCACCAAGTAGAGACCAATTGAAGTCTGGCACCTTCTCAAACATGGACCTCAAATAGTCCTGGATCCCGTTGTCATAGCCGGCTTTATATTTGGCCTTCTCTCAGGGGGCCCTGTGGGTTTTGTATGTATTCACTGTTCCTTGGAGAGTATCAACTTGATTCTTTAGCTCTTGAAGCAATACAGCAGGGTTGGCTTCAAGTTGCTTAGTTGCCCTCTTTTCTTGGTCAATGTGGACTCTGCAGTCTTTAGCTTCTTATTAGCATTAACAAGCTTTTTCTTCTCATCCTCAGAAGCTTTAAGTTTGTTCTTCACATCCTTCAGCTCCTTCATCAACCTTTGGTCACCCCTAGTTGTAGCTGCCAGCTGCTCACCAAACCTTAGCTACAAGAAAGTACTTTAGGCAGCAGAAGCTAACAGGGAATGAGAAGCTTCGTTCAATCTCATTTTGGACCAGTCAGATACAACTTTCTCAAGAACCTGTTCCCCTAACATCCTGGTAAAGGCCTGCATCTTAGGAGAAGTTGCAGTTACCACCGCCACTCGAGATTTCTTTCCTGAACGCAGGTCAAGAGTGGAAGTTGTACCTTGGGAGCTAGAGGACATTTTCCTCTTTATGGAGGTTCCAGATGTTTCTTGGGCAGTTGCCACCACCATGGATGTAGAGATAGGAGTGGCTTCCATAAGAGTGATAGCAACTGGGGAATCTAACATCTCAACATGCTCATCTTTGAACATATCTTCATAACTGGCTGATTTATTAACAAAGGAAGGGATTACAGGTGCCATGTCTTCAAAAAAACAGAAAGAGAAAGTTAAATATGCGTGCCAGAGTAAAGACGTATGCATATGAAGGTTATGTCATGAGGAAATAAAAAAGAAAAGCTATATATGCATGTGCATATAAGACAGGAGATGAAGTTATATGTCTACAAAAAGGGAGGATTGTAGAACCTTCATCTTGGGAGGTTCCACCAGCGGCTTCCTCCACATCAATTGGAAGGTCGGGACCTCTACCAGCACTAAAGCCAAACATCTCTAAATTGGTCTAAGTCAGTAAGCTCTCCACATCCTGTAACTTGGCGCATAAGGCCAGTATTCTGTAAGTCCTCTCCTTGGGAGCTCCCTCCAAGGGGGTTTGTTTGGGAATCCCTACATGAAGGAACAAGGAAGGGTATCAATCAATGGAGGGTCCTAGGTCAAAGATATTATAAGATAAAAGGGAATCAAGAGAAGGTTCCTTACTTGGGGAAACATTGAAGTCTTTCATGAGAATGGGACAATCATAGCAATACAGGAATTATTCTAACCAATCATACATGGATTGTCTCTTTAAGATTGGTGGAACGAACGACCTCGCTGAAAGGGCCCAGCCTTTGGGTGCATGGCCATGAGTTTCGATGGGAGGAACGGTATTCATAACGAGGACTCCGGTGGTTTGTACACCATCCGGAGGGATCACAGCAGTCTCGTCTCCCATAGTTGGGATGTCTCCATCATTTTTCGTGTTCTCGTCATGGTTGTTGTCTTCTTCCCATAAACGGTACTAAATGTTATAGAATAAAAACTTGGGTGTATTAATTGCTAGGGTGTCGGATCTTATCGATCTTTAATGGTTGTTCCTATTGTCGTTATTATCTTTGTTCTAGCAAGATGCCTATATATCTCAAGCGTATTGAGAATCAAGCCAAAATGTAGTTCTAAGAATGAGGGTTTAGACCCTTTATATAGATTTTGAGAGTCTTAGAATTATATTAGGGTTAGAAACCTTGGTGGGTAATGCACCACCTTGAAGAAATCTAGATCCTTCATTTGATAGAATAAGTTTCCTTGTTGGAATAGGTGTCCTAGAAGTTTCATTTCAGTGGTTTCCTTATATTAAGATATACTAATCAGGCTGATTAATGGCCCTATTTATTAAATATGAATTTAATAAATAATTAATGCATCAGGAATCTAATATTGGGCTAACTCTGGCTAGAGTAATTATGTGACATAATTAAGACCTTACTTTACAACAATGAGTTTCTTTGGGCATGAAGCATAGATGCCCAATTCAATGGGATCAACATCATGGGTAATAACTACCAATAGTACTTTAATGAACTCAATTAATGCAATATTACTGGTGTCTTTAGGGTTATTTTCTACCATGTCATAATCATATCAATCATTCCTGATTAAACAAAACTACCATCTGTGTAAAAATTTGTCACTCCTAAATTTAGTCATTACCAGCCATATTTCTTTTTCTTGAATGAGTCGTTTTACCCTGTTTTATTTCTCCAATACAGTTGTGATTGCCTTATATCTCCTGTAGCTTCATTCATGTATTGTTAATAGAGATCAATATGTTCATCTATATTCATATCTACTGAACAATGAAATACTTAATTTATTAATATATACATAATAGTCGTTCATCCAATCTGGTGGAATTTTTATTTCTTGGTTCCAACCATATAGAGTCATTTATTATCAATATTCATATCAAAATAAATTTAGTTCAACACGTGTTTTAATACTTTCTTGAAAAAATTTATTTTCAATTTTTCACTCTTTTTATGTTTATATAAACTATTCATAATATCTAATTTATAGGGGTATCAACCCATACCATTGTTAGATAGTTATCATTTCTCATATTACTTTTTTCTATTCTCTTTCTTGAATTCCAGAAAAACAATTAAATCATTTTTTATTATTGCAATGTGATGGATTGTACCAGAGTCAATTAACCAAATATCTACATCTTTGGCCATATACCAAACAATAAATTTTTGTTTAAATATTTTGTGCTCTATTTTCTGGGCATTACTAGAAAATTCTCTAGTATAGTACTTTTATTTCCCGACCCCATGCATTATGAGCGGTGTCATTCAGTTTTTTGATCTCATTCCATGCAAATATAATCAATATGTTACCATTTCAAACCTCGTCAAAAAATTAATATATAAATTAATAAGCGAGACAAATAAGGATGTTGAGAAATATGTATAAAATATAGGCAGTGACAAGTAAAATTAAATACTAACAATATAAAATAACATTTTAATAATAATTATTAAGACAAAACACTAATAAAAAAATATTGGTCGTCAAACAGGTGAAACATAACAATCTTATAATAATAAACACTAATTAAACAAACAACCCATAAAAAGAATATATGTGTGTGAAAAATTCAAAACATAAACAAAAGGCCAAAAAACTAAAAGCCAGAAGATGTGGAGAGACGATTCCTTGTGGTGAAACTATAAATGCAACGATGGATCTAACAACTCCTGATAACAATGTTGTGTTAAGACCTACAAAAATATATACATAATTGTGTTGTTGAAGGGAAAAAAATATTGAGTGAATTGGAGTTCCAGTTGTGAATTAAACAGCTCATCCCCTTATTCTTAAGTGCCTTTTTCATTGGACATGATTTATTATTTATAAAAAAATCGCTTATTTGTTATATATTGGTATATAATAATTGTATAAACTTGTAACTTTTTTTTTGCTAAGCTGGTTATGTTGTATTAAGCAAAAAAACTAAATTCCGCACTGCTGCTGAGTCGTCGGACTTATCTTGAATAAGCCTCACCCAGCTCTAAAAAGAGAAAGTCATATATTACATCATGTGGAAGATGTTAGCTCTAATACCCAAACATGAATCAAGAAACATGGAACATGATCTTGGAACACAAACAGATAAAGTCAAAAAGACTTAAAGTCTTAATATTTTAACAAAACAACAAACATAATCAAAGTAACAGGAACAAGTATTAGAAGTCATGACCAGGAGAGCAGAGCTCAATATTCCCCCTTCTTCTTTGTCTTCTGCTGATGGGGAGTGAAACTTGCATTCCCAGCAATCTCAACCTCCCTATCCAAGCCTTGCTTCACAAAATGCCTCTGAACTTGATCTTTTTTGCTTTCCCTGTCAGGAACTTTAAAAGAGATCTCCATAAGGTCATTTGTATCCTCCGGCTGTTGATCCTCAGAAGCAGAGAAAGTGGAGGCAGAGGGTTCATCTCCATAGCCACTTGATTCAGAGAATTGATCATCATTCATTGGAATGTCTCATTGGCCTGGAATTGGACACTCAAGAGGAAACAAGTCATATAGGGTTTGACATGAATAATCATCATGTTTAAAGGATAGGCAGTAGGAGTAGAGCAGGCTTTCTTGATAGGCGACCCAGACTGGCACCACAAACTCATCTGATTGACTGAATACAGAACATCAAGTTTCATAAGAATAGTAGCCTTGACTCCAGGCTCTTTCATAGAAACAACACGATAAGTGTCATGAGAAAAAAATAAAAGGTTTCCCTATAGCTTTACTTATATAACAAAGACCTTTAAACGACCAATACAGAAAAGGAACTTGAGTAAAAGTGACCCAAACAGTCACTTTACTAGAGGAAAAATGCTTAGGAGCATGCTCAAACCAAGGTTTCAGATGAAATAAGAGACCATCAATCTCAAGAGGGCTAAACTTCAGCTCCCTAGTTACACTGGACTCCTTCCGAAACTTAAAAACCAAATATCCAACATGATGTCTAAGAACATTACTGAGACCAGCAAAACCATATATACGAAGAACAGACTTTTTAATAGCATGAAAATCAAAATCCATCTTATCACACAAACCAAAGCAACAATTTTTCCAAACTAAGGGAGATTCATTCAAAAAATCAATTGGGAGTTGCACACAAGGATACCCATTTACTCTAAATAACTCNGCCCATTTGCTCTAAATAACTCACTATCATCATTAGTGACTAAAACATGTGAACTAAAGGGATAACGATGTGAAGAAACCTACTTTTGAATTTCCATTTATAGCCTGGTTTGAACCAAGTCATTGAAATCTAGGATTTGAGAAGAGGGCTTCTGAGTCACCTGCTCTGTCACTCGACAATCGTGCACCAACACTTGCTTCTGAGGAACCCTAGGGCTTGAGACATAGTCCCCCTTCACCTGGAAGTTGGAAGTTCAAGTTGTCATTGGAAAGGGTTTGAGAGTCAGAGGTCCCAATCTTGGATTCATCTTCAAGCTTGAGAGGACTAGTCAATCTGTGACTAGGGAGCTTCACTTGAAGAGTTGGGTTGTGAGAGTCGACGAAAAAATCTGACGTCGTGACATCACGATGAAATAGTAAACAGAATTGCTCGAGAGAGTGAGAACGAAACGAAAGGAAGTATAAACTTGTAACTTACCAACACTATTAATATAATTAATTCTCTTATTTATAACAATTAATACATTATTCTTTTTTTTTTGTCAGTAAATTAATACACTATTCATTTATTACAAAATTTATATAATTTTGACAAAATAAGTTAAATATTAAGCACCCTTCTATTGCTAGACTTCCTTTTAATTTTTGTTCGCCCGCCAACTAACAGCAAGAGAATGCAGCCTAATGTAATGGTCCCCTTTTGGCCTATTTTAAACTAAAAATTCCTCGTTCTGTAATCTGAACTTGTCAGGAGTTAATTTAAAATTCTGCTGCAGCATGTCTTATTCAGTTGGTAATAGTTTCATCATTCTGTGTTCTCACTTGTCGATAGTGAATTGAAAATTCTGATGCAGCACGTCATTATTCCCTGCAATCAAATTTGAGCTCCTTAGGAGGGTATATAGCATATACTCCCGGTATTCCCGTTAGAAATTAAATTCAACAAGATTTTCCGATATAACTTGGGTTTAAGGGACGAAAACACCATGTATTTTTTATGGAGGAACAAATAATTCTTGTATTTTAGTATAGTTCAAATAAGTCATTTATCTATGAAATGTAGGTTCAAATCAGCTTTTATGGTTAAATTTGATTAATTGTGGTTAAGTATATTTTTGAAATTTGAAAAAAATATGAAATTTTATTATAAAATCTATTTTTAAATATTATAAAATTAAAATAAATTATATTATATCATCGGTGTGGGGGACAAAATAACTCTATAATTTGAGTGAAACATCAAATATTGTTAAATTATGTTAAACATGATCAATATATAAGTTTAAATTATTAAAAAAATTAATAATAACACTAAATATTTATAATAAATATTTTTAAAATATCAAGATACTGTTAAAAAAATATAGTAAGTAAAAAAGAAATATTTGTGTAAACAATAATGTTACAAATTCATTTTTATATGTTTTAATTATTAGTATTATAATAATTACAAATATTCTATATTAATATATGTTTTATGTAATCTAATTTGTATCTTTAGTAAAAATTTGACCAAATATATTTAGATGCTAACATATTATTTGATAAATTATTATTATAGTTAATTTTATGCGATTGCAATTTGATTTTAGTTTGTAATTGATTTCTCTTATTAATTTTATTCCAAATAATTAATAAAAAATAATTTTAACACATATTTGAATTTTGAAATAATTCTATAATTAAATCGATTAATTTAATTATATTTTAAAATCAAATAAATAGTTAAATATCATTTTTGTCAAATTTCAAATCAATATTTGACCCTAATTATTAAATTATTTTTACCCTCAAATTAATTGTATAATATAACCTATTTGATCTTACAATATTTTAAAATAAAATTTATAAATAAATATTATATTATTTCAAATTTCAAACATATATTTAATCATAGTTAATCAAATCTAGTCATAAGGGCTATTTTGAACCTACATTTTAAAAATGAAGGGCTTATTTGAAATATATTAAAATATAAAGACTTATTTCCTCCTCCGTCTAAAATAGAGGGGTATTTTGGCTCCTTGACCTTATAACTTGTTACTCATTTATCTCGTTCGCAATATAAATAAGGCTATTTATGGAATCAATATAGTATTTCAGTATTTTAAAATTTGAATTTAAAGTAGTTAAAAAGGAATAAAAACAATTTTTCAAATATAGAAGAGGGGCTACCTTAATGTCCCCTTAAAATTGTAATTCTGTTTGATCTGGGTCCAAAACCTAAACAAATTTCTCAATGAAGTGTGCAAATAAACAAATTCAACTCTAAGAAAAGTGTTCGACTTCAGCTCATCACCAGTTTGAGTTCATAATCTAAATTACAGCATTCAAAATAAAATAACAAACCTAAATCTAAGAACGAGCATTGGACATTTCAAAAACAAAAATACGAATTCTAGCAAAACTCAAACATAACAGAGCTCGAAACTGTATGTGCTGAGCTCAAGCTTGTGCTTGCACTCGTCGAGACGAGTCGTACTAACTTGATGAGCAAAAAGAGGTCGTTCAAGCTCGAACTCGTTTAAACCAACTGAGTTTGCCATGTAATCTGTAGATATCGGAGGGCTCTCATTAACTTAATGAGCAAAGAGGTTGTTCGGGCTCTAGCTCATTCAAACGAGCTGAGCAAATAGGTAGTTTGAGCTCATTTGAACCATAGAAGTTACGCACGGCAATGGATGGTCCAAGTTTGCATGAATATTGACCAGCCTATTCCATGCAGCAAGAAGATATATACATGGTATCTTAGAGCATCCTGGCAACTTCACAAATTAACTATAACACCATTGCCAAAAACATACGTAGCTATACTCATTATATATTTTTTCTATAGTTATTTTGGATAAATATAAATCTAAGTATGCGACCATATTGGCAATTTTAGAACGGCTAACTATTAGAGAAGATTTTAGAGAAAATAAAAAGAATAATATATATGCTTATCTGATTTGTCAATGATTGACAGTATTTTTGCGGCAACCCCTGCTGGTGATACTCTTAGAAAGCACATGGAAAAACACATAGGTAAGATTAAGAATGACCATCAAAGTAGTAACTCAGTTTCGAGTGTTCAACATGGTTTTATAGATCCAGAGGTGCCTAAGATTCCAGCACTAAAAACTCTAAAAAAGTTTTGTAACCTAGCACTGCCTCAGATATATAGTTATAATGTGTCATACTTGGCAGTCGGCACAAAGACTACAACTTCAACTGTTAGGACGGGAGAGGGAAAGATGATGCAATTGATATTATTGCAATGCAACAGGTAAAGCTTCCAACAACATGAATAGCTAAAGCTAGATTTGCCATCTTCAACTTAGTTGAATGTGCGTAGTACCAAAAACTACACAATGAATGTCACCTGACCTACGTAGAACATCTACTCAGCACTGCAAATTGTCAACAATGGATATCTTGGGAAGCTATTAAGTTTGCAGCTTCACCTGTATGTCACTTCTAAGAGCATAATTTCCTATTATGAACTGTAATGCATTTTCACCAAAAACCAAATTTCTACACAGCAAGGAGTGTAGCAATTGTCATAATTTTTATATTGCATTAGAGTATGCACCAGATGAAATTATGAAGATCAACCTATCCTGCTTGTCTCTTCTTTTTTGTTTTGACATTTTTCCTGTAACGTCACCCTTTCTAGACCAATTTCATGAGCAGTCATGGGTTCTTTAAATCTAAAACATCATCTTTCCACTTTAAATTGCTGTGGATAGCTCTGGCTTCTTCTACAGCATCATCACCCCTCTTGATTATTTTCTCTAGCTCCTGTATCTTCTCCGACAGTAAGCCAACATTGGAACTGGTAGTCTGAACCAGCTGGTTAGCAGTTTCCAAAGCAGCACATAACTGTACCTCAGACCAAAGATAGAGGATGTCAGAATATTTATAAAAGCTTTCTATTTGACCACAAGAATACTAGCAATAATACCATAACTGTATCACTAAACCTGGCAATTCGGTAACCAGATCTCTGACCGATTGAACTACAATCCCAGGTGGGTTTCAGATCGGATCCATTCGGATCAGATCAATTTTCGGTTATTAGATCGGATTGAATCGGATCTAGTTTAGATTAAAATTGGATAAATTTCGGATTAAGGTCGAATTAAGTTCGGTTCGGATTAAGTTCGGTTTAGATCATTTTGAATTTTTATTTCTTCGAAATGGAAAATACAGTATAAATTAATCCTGAATTAGTTTTTAATTATATTAAAACTAAAATAATTTAGCAAAAAACTAAAAATATAAATTTTTAAGTAAGTTTATCGAAATAATACCTTATTCATTATCTTTCTCTTTGTGTTTTTTAATTTGTTAGATTTTAAAAAATTATTTTATTATTAAATATATCAGTTGTAATATAAAATATTATAAGTTTTAAAACTTTGATTGTATAACTATTTTAATTTTTTGATATAAAATTATTTTAAATATGAATTTTACGTAAGAATATATTAATTTAGTGAATAAACAATGGGTTAATATATAAACTATATGTTATGTCCCATTCAAATATGACTATTACATTAAAATTCAATTAATTTATTTTCTAATTCGTTGTAATTTGTATTTATATCGAATTTGTTCTCGTACTTCGAGTCATATTCAATTTAGATGATTTTCTATTCAGTTTTAATCTGTTCCTAAGTCGTTATCGGATCTAGTATTTCGGATTATTTTAGGTTAATTTTTCGATTAGGATAATTTTTGGCTCAGGTTAAATTGGTTTTCGGATCATCATCGGATTGTATAATTTGGATATAAAATCGAATCTCGGTTCCATGTATTTCGGTTTGGTTTTTCAGATCCACTACCCGTTTTGCCAGGTCTACGTATCACACACATCTAATATATAGAATATAGCAAATACCGCATTCCTAAAGTTTGGTAAATCTTTAGTTGGTTAGAATTTTCCCACACCAGTTAATTAGTAGATAAAATTTCACAAATTAGTTAATTAGTAAAATTATTATACAATTCACATTAATTATCTCTGGGTTTGGTTGTTCGACGCATGAATGATCTGTGGCCCAAAGTGTTAATGATGGTATGTTATCTTATTGATGATTTCTTCCAATTTATATAAGTTATTATAAACTTTCAATCTATAGCAATTTCAATTTTTATTCAACTATTTCAATATCATTTTTAAATTCTTTCTTTACATATTGAATTAACCAATAACTTGATTTGAAATTTTAAAGAATAATATTAATATTAGTACAAGAGCATACACCCTTCCTGATAGCAACAGAAAGATTAAGAGTGGGATAAGATTGTTACCTATTATCAGGGGATCTATAGGACCAGAAGTCTATGGATGTGGTAAAGCAATAATATCATCATTTCTCCGTCTAGAATATGTAATCAAATCTGGCCTATCAGATCTATTAAGAACATCTGACTCACTACAAACAAAGATAAGATGTGTACGAACGAGATATCCACCAACAAGAAGGAAAAATATTAAATTGAGGAACTCCCAAACATTTGGCAATCTCAGGTGTGTCAATATCAATGGTGATTCATTATTTCAATCAAACATTTCTTCGGACAGAAGAAGATTATGAAAACAACGGAGGTATAGATGATGTGTTTGGACAAGTGTTTGGACTTGGCACACAAATGGTTTCACTCGTACACGAAAAACAAGTGGTAGATGATATTATTGAGAATGAGCATATCAAGTTTATGATTCCAGAATACTCAATTGAATCTCCTCACTAGCTAGTCAGTTTTTAGGATTCTTTCCTCTCATTCGTTCTTCAAGCAAGAAAAGTTTTTCTTAATCCCAGTTCAGTCTTGCATGGTTGTTCTTAGATTTCTACAAAACTCGTGGACGAGTTTTTTCTAGGAGATACTGATGGGGAATGAAAATAAAGAATTAGTATATATGTTATTAATTGGTTTGTATTTGTTTAGTGTAGAGATAAATATTGTATTTATCTATATGTTATATATGAGAGGCTAGAAGTTTATTAAATAAGTAATTTATTTATAATAAAGCTCAATTATTTATAGGCCTTAGTCTATTATTTTAGTAGGGTTTCTATTCCCTATATAAACATTGTAATCATCGAATATTATTTTATATTCGGTAAATATGAATTGATTCTGATATCCATATTGATTTGAGCCTCATAGGTTGCAATCCATCTTAATTTATCCCTTTTGCAGTTGGGAAACTCTTTGCTAGTGGATTTTCTGCAGTAAATGCACCCGAGTTCATCTTTTTTCATTTTTATCTCATATATCCATTTTTTTAATGTTGTCATGCATCAATTTATATATATGTATTTGATATTGAGATCTTTTTTAGGTAGTGATCGAGTTGCGATTCAACCACCCAAGTCATTCTTTCTTGTTATTTCATTAGTTTTATCTTTTAATATTATCATCATTGTTCCATTTCAGTTATTGTCCAACATCACTATGTTAGCTTACGGATTACGACTAATAATATATTTTAAATTACTACATATCTATTATAACTGAAAGACATGTTGATCAATGATTTTATTAAATAAATAATATATTATCAATAAATATTACTATCACGATCACTAAAATTATAGATATAATATAATTTAAATTTTTTGGGAAAGAGTGCAAAGCATGAGTGATTGGATAGCTCTTATAATTACTGAATCAAAGTTATTGACTATGTCTGTGATTTTCTAAAGTGTGCTGATAAACCAATTACAGAACGCTACATTTCCATATAATATCTTAAGTGAAACATGGACATTGGACCATTAGAAGAACAAGAACGTGATGACTAGCAATTACTGGATAATATAGAATACACTAAAGGCATGTTCAACATGTAAATATTGAACAACAAAATAATTAATGTAATACAAACATTACCTTCAGTGTGAGAGCAGTCCATGAGTGGTCACTACCTCCCAGTGCTTCCTTTAATTGGTCATAGGTTTCCTAAAGCAAGCGGAGATGAGATGCAATCTAATTGCCAACTTCACATATTCAAAACTGAAGGAAATCTTTCTATGACATTATTAAAAAAAAAAATAGAACCAACAACGAAGAAAATTAACTAATAGAAGGGGGAAAATAGATACCGACTGTAGTTGTAATCTCAAAGAAGCATGTAGCTCTAATGGCTATGAACTAGGAAAAGAAAATAAAATTGACCACGCAAGATTAACTTCCATGAAATGAAATGAATCAAAGACGAAGAAGAAAGAAGCAATGACAGACCATGATGCTGGCCCAGTAAAAAATGAGAAACTTGGCTTAGGTGGAATTACAGTACCAAGCTTGCATTGAGAGAAATCATGTAAGCTTCCACACAATCAATACTAATTCGGCCTATACTAAAGTTGCATAGAAAGGAACACAACCAGTTGACGAATCACAAATAGGGTATGATTCTATTGTTCAGGAGATTAAGACAAAAACTTAGTGTGCCACAATGGTGGTTAGGGAAAAACTTGTTAAGAAGTTCTTTGAGCTCTGTAATTATGTTCATATTATACCCTGTTTTCATCCAAATTTCATATTTAAAAGTGCCCATTTATCCATCTACGACATGAATATATCCCTCATGGTGCCATTCAACCAGTGCAAGGTTCTGCCCATAATATTCAAGGTTGTGTTTTTTCCAACAAGTTCTAAGAATGATGAAGTGCATGTAAATTAAATATAATAAGATTTTAACAATATCTATTACAGAGAGAGAAGTGCATGTAAAATTAAATATAATAAGATTTTAACAATATCTATTACAGAGAGATATGATGTGACCTAATATTTTAGTAGTAGTAAGGGATTTAGGATACTAGTTATTGAGAAACCCAACTGGTTTATTGGGAAACACATAAAAAACTTAAAATAGTTAGCATGTTACTCTTGAAGTTAACTTAGGATATCATGCCTTAAAAACAAGCATAATCCAACATATCTAATAAACTATTGATCAGTGAATAATCCTGGAATCCATTAGCAAAGAAGAAAAGTATCGCCGTATCGGACATCAATAATAAAAAGAAAAGAGCCTGAGAGGTGGCAAAGGTGCTCCTATTGCTAGAAGAGGTCAAGAGTTCAAGTATTATCTTCCCTCCCCGGCTCCCCCTAAATTTAAATATATCCATAAAAAAGTATCTGAGAATCAAGCTGTGGGATGTGGCATAGGTGATTCTAGTGCAAGAGGTTTACATTTTATTTTTAACTCCCCTCCCATGTACTTTAAATATATCGACCATCATAAACAAAAAGTCTTCTATTTCTTTAAATTAACATGTCTTGTTCCCTTCCACAGATGTTTTAGAAATAATGAACATTTTGCAGCCGATTATTTTTAGCATTATGATTTTATTGGTTTCTGTTAGTATACCCCCACAGAAATAATACTGATAAACATTTGTTCAATTGAGAAACTTCTATACGGTCCAGTACAAAGTTTGCGCCTTCTTTAACCATATCAACCAACCAAACTCGGTCTCTCTACCAAAAAGGCTGCATATAATTTCTCTTCAATTCATAATCTTACATTTCTACAACATAAGAGGATTCTTATCCATGTACTAATACTAGTCGAAGCTATCATAATCGTGGCTTATAAGCTCAAATTTATCAATTACAATTTATACAAGATGTTGCCGTAAAATCTCCCCCCCCCCCAACAAATTTCAACTAAATAACTGAACCCCACAAAAATCTACACAAGTCTACTTTCTAATACATGTCAACACAATCAAAATGTTAATCTCACAAAAACCGAATGAATTATAACAAGGGTCATCAAGAAAATTGACAAAAAGCAATCAAACAAATTCATAAACTGTAAAAACATCAATAATTATGAATAAATCAATAAACACACACACACACATACCTGAAAGAGCTCTGGGAGATGAGAAGATTGAAGATTGAGATCTGAAAATGAAGATGAACCAACTTGAACACCATCATCAACAACAACAACATCTGCTGATTCTTGTCCAACATCACTCAACAAATCCCCAATGCAAAGCAGGGGCCCACCTATTCCTCTCATCATCCCTTCAAGATTTTATCTTTTTCTTCTCAAATTTTATTTTCAAGAATATAATAATTGGGTTCTCTTTATTTTTAACTAAACGACAGCCTTCCCTGTCGTATTGCACTTTTAACATATCACTCTTGACCCCTTCACTTTCTTTTCTCGAGTTCAGTAAACAAAATAGAGATACGATAGATACAAATAGATGGCAGGCAAAGAGGAAGTGAAGCATATTGAGGAGTGTTCTGTCGCCAAGTTAGTATATTTTCTTTGTTTCTTGATGTTTCTTGATAGATACAAATAGATTGTATATGTATTGATTGTTTTATATGTTTTAGCAAGTTGGGGTTTTTGATTTCTTGCTTAGTGTTGATAATCTTGACAACCCATTAACTTGATTTTGTGTATTTCATTTTATAAATTTTGATCAGATTATTTTTCTTGTAATATTAGAAAAAAAATTCAATATATTACAACTCAAAAGAGAGAC
>QRFB01000695.1:70697-81758 GCA_008931105.1 Oenanthe javanica
AAATTAAATATAATAAGATTTTAACAATATCTATTACAGAGAGAGAAGTGCATGTAAAATTAAATATAATAAGATTTTAACAATATCTATTACAGAGAGATATGATGTGACCTAATATTTTAGTAGTAGTAAGGGATTTAGGATACTAGTTATTGAGAAACCCAACTGGTTTATTGGGAAACACATAAAAAACTTAAAATAGTTAGCATGTTACTCTTGAAGTTAACTTAGGATATCATGCCTTAAAAACAAGCATAATCCAACATATCTAATAAACTATTGATCAGTGAATAATCCTGGAATCCATTAGCAAAGAAGAAAAGTATCGCCGTATCGGACATCAATAATAAAAAGAAAAGAGCCTGAGAGGTGGCAAAGGTGCTCCTATTGCTAGAAGAGGTCAAGAGTTCAAGTATTATCTTCCCTCCCCGGCTCCCCCTAAACTTTAAATATATCCATAAAAAAAGTATCTGAGAATCAAGCTGTGGGATGTGGCATAGGTGATTCTAGTGCAAGAGGTTTACATTTTATTTTTAACTCCCCTCCCATGTACTTTAAATATATCGACCATCATAAACAAAAAGTCTTCTATTTCTTTAAATTAACATGTCTTGTTCCCTTCCACAGATGTTTTAGAAATAATGAACATTTTGCGGCCGATTATTTTTAGCATTATGATTTTATTGGTTTCTGTTAGTATACCCCCACAGAAATAATACTGATAAACATTTGTTCAATTGAGAAACTTCTATACGGTCCAGTACAAAGTTTGCGCCTTCTTTAACCATATCAACCAACCAAACTCGGTCTCTCTACCAAAAAGGCTGCATATAATTTCTCTTCAATTCATAATCTTACATTTCTACAACATAAGAGGATTCTTATCCACTTTATCCACGTACTAATACTAGTCGAAGCTATCATAATCGTGGCTTATAAGCTCAAATTTAACACTTACAATTTATACAAGATGTTGCCGTAAAATCTCCCCCCCCCCACAAATTTCAACTAAATAACTGAACCCCACAAAAATATACACAAGTCTACTTTCTAATACATGTCAACACAATCAAAATGTTAATCTCACAAAAACCGAATGAATTATAACAAGGGTCATCAAGAAAATTGACAAAAAGCAATCAAACAAATTCATAAACTGTAAAAACATCAATAATTATGAATAAATCAATAAACACACACACACACATACCTGAAAGAGCTCTGGGAGATGAGAAGATTGAAGATTGAGATCTGAAAATGAAGATGAACCAACTTGAACACCATCATCAACAACAACAACATCTGCTGATTCTTGTCCAACATCACTCAACAAATCCCCAATGCAAAGCAGGGGCCCACCTATTCCTCTCATCATCCCTTCAAGATTTTATCTTTTTCTTCTCAAATTTTATTTTCAAGAATATAATAATTGGGTTCTCTTTATTTTTAACTAAACGACAGCCTTCCCTGTCGTATTGCACTTTTAACATATCACTCTTGACCCCTTCACTTTCTTTTCTCGAGTTCAGTAAACAAAATAGAGATACGATAGATACAAATAGATGGCAGGCAAAGAGGAAGTGAAGCATATTGAGGAGTGTTCTGTCGCCAAGTTAGTATATTTTCTTTGTTTCTTGATGTTTCTTGATAGATACAAATAGATTGTATATGTATTGATTGTTTTATATGTTTTAGCAAGTTGGGGTTTTTGATTTCTTGCTTAGTGTTGATAATCTTGACAACCCATTAACTTGATTTTGTGTATTTCATTTTATAAATTTTGATCAGATTATTTTTCTTGTAATATTAGAAAAAAAATTCAATATATTACAACTCAAAAGAGAGACCTAGAATTTTATACATTTTTGGGATTGTGTAAGATTGTTTTAGGCACTTTTAAAATGTGCATTAGTTGTGCGTAACGAACAGACGCAGTTACTTGTGCATGCTAATTCGTGCGGTGTGCGTTATAGCAAAGAATTTAAAGATGCAGGCACAATGTGTTTCATTTTAAATATTGCAATTTTAGAGATGCTCAGATTGGTGTTGTAATGTTTGAGCCTCCTCCCAGATTTTGGCATTTTGATCCGCAGTTCTATATGTTTTGATATCGTGGGCATTTTTCAGATATGCATAGTTTTGCCTAATTATTAAGTGTGTGGAGTGTGTATATATATATATATATATATATATATATATATATATATATATATATATTTGGCATATTCGGCATATTTGGCACTATGTAAGTTTGTAGTCGATGGAAAATAATATTAGTTATGTGTTCACATTATGATCTAGATGGTCCTCTTGGGCGATAATGGACACTTATTCCTACTCCACCTCACATGAAAAGTAAAACTAGATGTTAGGGATTTAGTTAAAACCAAAAAAAAACTGAAGGTGCCGTTATTTGTTATTCGGAATTTAAAAGCACCACAGAGCTTAAACCTTTGTGGGTATGATTTGGTAAGAAGCTTTGTGTTTGAGGATTAGTAAAAGTGGGTCAAATTCGATTGTTGCAAGTGTTAATATTGGAGACAATTTAGAATATTGCAGTGGGGTACGAGAGAAGGTCATTTTTTAAAATAGACAGAAGTTTTAGCCAGTATGTTAGTCTAGGAGTATTGGGTAGTATTCACAATGCCTTGCCAATTGTTTTATTGGAGAAAAATTGAATGTTTCTTGCTCTACCAGATTTTAGCAAATCGGTTATTATAGTGAATATTATTGGTATTTCTTTTCAGCATTGGCCCTTTACCTCATTTGTGCTAATAAGAATCGGAAAATGGTATCTGAGTTTCCATATGTCATCCTAACAATCTATACTGTTTGTCTGTTGGATGTCTTCACAAACTCTACGTAAACCAATTCCAATAGCATGATAAATGCCTCCTCCAAATGTATAGGATCCTCTCGTAAACCAAAATGACTAAATAAGCACTCTCCATCTTAGATTGTACCTTCAATTAAATTTTTTACAACTACTTTTCAGCCCAAGTCTTGTTTACAAGACCAAATCTTGATACTTTAGTCTGCTTCACTCGTCCGGAAGTAAACCTAGTTCTAATCTAGCATGTTAATTCTATGTTACTCGGACTCTTCATTTTACCATCGAGTGTCCGGGTCGGACACTCGACACTTGGACTTGGACACTTATCTTAGGCCAAAAACATGTATATTTTTCAAAATGTTGCCGAGTCCGATACTGGGACACGTATCCTTGTTGGACACTTCTAGCCGAGTCCGAGTAACATAGTGTTAATTTGTCTATGCTTCACTCCACTACTAAAGAGAATTTTCTCATGAGCTAATGGAACCTCTTGCACACCAACACTTGAAAGTTAAACTGCAGTCTGGCACTAGCTACTTGAAGGAATCCTGAACTTGTGCTCAGATATACAGTTGAACCTCGATAAATGAATAACCTCGAATGTTAATATTTTTTCAAGCTGACTGAAACAATTCAATGAAGCTTGTGTAGTTCCACATTTAGGAAGATTGAGATTCATGGCCTGTTTTAACTATCAAGAGATTAGGACAAAGTTATTTTACATGTTGAAGATCTCAAGTTGAGTTGCGTCTCTTCACAAAGAGTACATAGGTATCCTTCCCATATAATTCAAGATGAAGGCCTTTCACCGATTTGAGGGATCCCGATACCAGGACATGGGTCACAGTTCCCTTACTTCTTTCAGTGCCCCTTCTAGTCTCTTTCATCAGAGACAGATGGATAGTTAGAAGACACTTCAAGACTATCTGTCCCCCGTTCCTAGCATTCTTCTTGATCTGATCTATTAACTCTCGAGTTTCTATNTATCTTCTCGAGTTTCTATCCTCCACTTTGTTACCTTTACTTAATGATTTTGACCCCAAAACTTCAATTATTGTAAATGACTAAAAGAAGTTGATATAAGTTGGTTAGGTGTACAACTTCAGCTACTGTATGAACAAGAATTGGTAGAGGGAGATGATCGTCCAGCTTACGACATTTTGAACTCCCTTGAAGTGTACACATCTCAAGTGAGGCTCCTCTCCGTCAAAATATCGACTAGTGTTTTATAACAGCACTTCATGGGCTAATGCTGAAAAGGTTGCGATCGGGTCAGCTTCTTTTCTCAGTGTTTAAATCAGTTACATTTGACAGGTAGTAAACATCACTAGGAAAAGAAAATATTATACCAGTAATTGCTTTAGGATCTTCCTATCCAGTCTCCACAATGATGTGAGTCACATGGCGCATAAACCTTGTAGATTGTTCTTACAAGTAATACTTTTTGCATATTAAGATAGGTGCATGTGATGCTTTTTAACTTTGAACACAAATCATTGTGATCAAATTATTGTATGTTGTCATTCAAACAAATGTGCATAATAATTGTTTTTGACTTTCTGCTAGATATCTAATAGTAAAGGTTTAGCATACAGATCATTGTGATCAAATTATTGTATTTTGTCATTCAAACTTTCTGTCTTGTTAGAAGTAAAGAAATTTATTTGCATTTCTAATAGTTTTTCATATAAATTTGAGTGAAAATGCTGTATGTG
Source organism: Oenanthe javanica (assembly GCA_008931105.1). Taxonomy (NCBI): domain Eukaryota; kingdom Viridiplantae; phylum Streptophyta; class Magnoliopsida; order Apiales; family Apiaceae; genus Oenanthe; species Oenanthe javanica. The sequence continues at coordinate 75,246 of QRFB01000695.1, forward strand.
CAGTGCTCTGGGCACTTGGGTCTTCTCTGTTGCTGGTGCTTTGATTGCTATACCCGTTGGAATTAAACGGAAATCTTTGGCACCCCTAGTGTTCTTTGGCACCACAGGCACTATGGTGGATATAATGCTGGGGATCAGCGCTTGCGAAAGGGAGCATGCAGAACGGCAACAGAAACTTCTGGAAGAACAGAACTCTGCAGCTACTGGTACTTTAGCAGATGCTGCAACTGAGTCTTGACCCAGCAAATGTATCTGCTTGTTATTGAGTCACAATATTGTCTTTGAACAACATATTCTATCAGTTCAGATCATCTTCAGCTTTGTCAAATACATTAATAAATTACTGCCAAGCTCCTCGAGTTTTGGTCTGAATTATATGCTAATTGTTCTTGCAATATTTTCTTTCATGTTCAAGTCAAGCTTAAGGTTTTACTCAGTTTTTACCTTGATGCTTATGTTCAATTTGCAAAATATACATTAATTCATTAGCATGCACGTTACAGGCATACTTTCCTAGACATCCAAATTAATCCGTTCCAGATCCAAAGTTCAGCCAAGGATATAATAGCCCCACTCATGTCCAAAGCAGAAGACGATTTTAATTCGCATCTAGAGGTGAGTGTGACATGATATGGTATATCATTATCATAAACAACACTAGATCTGATCAAAAATATCATTATAGAGATTTAATTGAGAGAGATAATTTCTCTAATGCAAAAATATCAAATTTTCTTTGTATGTTGCTAATTCCCAGAATAAGAGGGGAATGATTCTTGCGCTTGGTTCTTGCCCTCTCATCCAACTACGTATCTTCTGTGCCATAATTGAAAAAACGTGTTATCTTCATGTAAGACACACTGTATGGCATCCTTGAAGACTTGAACGAATTAATTATTTTGTTAATAATGTAAGAAAAAAGACAAAAATTAGGGGTCTTGCATCCATTTTCTTTTGATGGTTCTCCAGTAGATGTGTTAGTATCGCACCACAGAAGCATGTTATATTCAGTTTGCCACATTCTGATTGGAACATAGGGATCTTATGGGCAACTAGGAGAGGGAGAGTAAACACATTGTTAGCATTGCTCATCGTATGTTTTATGCTTGCTCTCGTATACCTCGTTTGACAAGAGAGGGCGAGAAGAGATTTGGCCAGAGGACACAGGATTCTCATACCATTACTTTCCAGGTTATTGGGATAGTTCACAATGTTATTTCTCATAGGCTGTGTTCACTTTAATGGAATGGAACGAGGGGAGAATGAAATAAAATTTGAACTATTATTTGGGTGAGCTCAAGAAAAATGTTTAAAATTTTCATTCATTCTTTCATTCCATTCCAAACTATTTGAACTAGAATTATAACCCACATGTTTTGGAAAGAATTCTCTTTTCATTTCTACATCAATTTTCCTACAATCCTCATCATGGAAAATTTAGACTACCTCATGTTCATTCATGATTTCACTCATATATTCTTCTTTCTTCATAAATTTTTTATATAGTTTTCATTCCATTCATTCCTCATTCCATTCTCACCAAGTGAACAGAACCATAGAGGTTTGCCTCATTCTCTTTCTTAATGCGACTGTGAGACATATTTGGAAGATTGTTGGGTAGTAAGTCTTGTATTTGTAAAATGTATTTTATTTAATTTTTGTAGCTAGTGTTGGTGCTATGCTACACTTGAATCAGGTATTTTATTTGGTTCCTTTAGTTAGTGTTGGTGCTATGATGTTTATCTGGGGAACTGGTCTTGTTGGTCACTGATAATGCCTTCGGTCCTTCGGTGGCCGGGACCGCTCCACGCCATAATGAGGTGGTAAAACTGCGGCGGTTTACTGTAGGTGTGGGTCATTCAAAACAATGCCCGGACAGGGGTGTGGGGCCGTCAAGCACCTTCGGCGTGAGAATCAATACGGTTTATTGGCAGGAAATATTTGAGGCATGTATCTGTATTTAAATCTCTTGTGACTGACTTTAATGCGTGTGTTTTATGTCTATTGTATTCAGAGGATACCAGTACGTATCTGAGTGTGAGAGCGTATTGAATGACTTACATTTCCTATTAATGATCGTGGTATATATATACCTGTTTGTGAAAAGGTTGTACAACCTTTGCCTGCCAGATATGAGGATTACCTGGTCGGGCGCTGCGTATCCCTTTCCACTGTATGTCCTTCTCTACTATTGTATTTTTAGCGGCCACAGTACTGTCATTTGTCCTTTATTTTAATATCACCTAGGTTGCCTTTGATTGGGTAATACATCAAACCATTATATTTACCTTTTGTCCTCAAAATTCAGTTGCATGCTTCTGCCAACTGCCACTTTTTGTCCTTCTCGCGTTACTTTCGGTTGTTATCCAACATGTCCTCCTAATGTCCGGGTGCTTTGGATTCCGAAAATTGAGGGTACTTATCATTGCCCCCTACTCCTGTAAGTTACTTTAGTGGGTGACAAGAGTATGGTGTGTTATGAGCCCATGATGGGCTTCCTCTTATAAGTAGCTTGCAACACTTCTATTGACTTCGCATCATTTTCATTCATCTTCCTTTTCAGACAAGAGTGTGAGCTGTCATGGATAGACGTTTGGGTAAATGCTTCTATGAATTTTGTCCCGTTATTAAGACTCGTTGGCATGGAATCGACGCTGGGCGTCGCCAACAAGCCTGCCACTATTTGGTGTGGCTTGACGAGCCTCTAAGTAACCGTGCCCGCGAAGCTATAGCCGAGCTCATTCACCCAAAATAGTCACTGCTCATGCATCGCTGGAGAGGTGCTAACGCCACCCGCCCTTGGGAATCGGAACGTCGGGCTGAGGTGAAGCGCCGACTTGAGGAGCTGCAGACCAAGGTGGAAAATGTTTGTGCGGACATGCAGGAGATCCTTGGTCAAGTTGGGGCGGAAGAGCCCATGGAGAGTGATGATGACATCAACTGCTGAACTCTCTGTGGTGCTTTTGATGGGGGAATGATGTTTTTGAAGTATTTTTAATATTGTTGTTTGTGTGTCATTTTAGCCTTTGCTAGCCATATCTGTGTATGTGGTAATGTTCCCCCCTTTTGGATACCCAGGTGTAGGCTGCAATCCTTACCCGAGAATTCAAAGTTTGTTGTAATTTTGTTGGTTCAATGAAAGGGGTACTAGCATGTACTCGCGTGTTTATGTTGCCTGTTCTGTGTTGTAGTTAGGCTGATGTTATCACCCGCTAGCAATGACTAAAATGAAATTGAAACATGACTGAGAAAATTGAAATTTGGTGCCCACAGTCATTAGGAGCGGGTGATTCTCGCTATCAATGACTTAAGTGAAATTGAAAAAATGATTGAGAAAATTGAAATTTGGTGCCCCCCAGAAATTGAAATAAATATGGGAATATAATTGAAGTTTATTTGAGAATGAAATTGAAATTTGGTGCCCCCAGAAATTAAAATAATTATGGGAATATAATTGAAATTTATCTAAGAATGAAATTGAAATTTATGCCCCCCCAGCCATTGGGAGCGGGTGATTCCCGCTAGAAATGACTTAAGTGAAGTTGAAAAAATGAATGAGAAAATTAAAATTTGATACCCCCCAGAAATTGAAATAAATATGGGAATATAATTGAAATTTATCTGAGAATGAAATTGAAATTTGGTGCCCCCACAAATTGAAATAGTTATGGTAATATAATTAAAATTTATCTGAGAATTAAATTGAAATTTGTGCCCCCGGCCATTGGGCGGGTGATTCCCGCTAGCAATAACTTAAGTGAAGTCGAAAAAATGACTGAGAAAATTGAAATTTGGTGCCCCCCAGAAATTGGAATAAATATGGGAATATAATTGAAATTTATGTGAGAATGAAATTGAAATTTGTGCCCCTCAGTCATTGGGAGCGGGTGATTCCCATTATCAATGACTTAAAATTGAAATTTGACTGGATAAAAATTGAAATTGGGTGTCAAGTGGTTGATGTATTATGGAGGTCAACTATTTAAGTAATGTGTTGATGAGGTAGGGGACAAGAGAGTAAATCATGATACCTTTTCATTGGGGTACGTGAATAATAAAGAAATTGGTTGGATGTCAATCGAATAGTGCCATTATAGGTGATTGTGTGGGGGTTGAGTTGTAGAGTACTGGGTTACATAGCTATATTTTTTTTGGGTATTTTTGTTAGTACGAGGTATATGGGCTTTTGTATTTTTATGAGTATATGTGGGCCCATTCAAAATAACAATTTATTTAAACATAGTAAGATATGTCAAATAAAATGTGATAGACTTGATGCTGTGTGGTAAGTCGGTCAAATTGCATTCGGAGGGAAAACCATTGAGTTGTGTGGATAATGTTGAAACTTGTGTTTTCTCATTCATGGAACCTCCATCAATACCTTGGAACTCTTCATATTTGACTTGTAGCCATCCATTTGCCCATTTTCCCCTATAAAAGGCCACCTTATTCAATTATGTCTATCACTTCTCCTTTCACTTTTTCTAACTCCAAAACTGGAGATGGTTGGCAGCAACAAGAAGCAAGGTGATTACATTGCTAAGTTCATGACCGCCCGTGAGACCATGATGCAGGTGATGGCCGGTCCTTGACCGGATGTTGGTCGTTTCATGGCAGAGTTTCACCGTCAGTAGGTGGTGGCAAGAGCTGAGCGAGAGGCCCAGGTAGCCAAGGAGGAGGAGGAGAAAAAATGGTAGGGTGATTGTGATGCTGGTGAAGAGAAAGTTGGTGGGGTCATCCCTCCAAAACCGCCGAGTGGAGGTGGTGCTGGAGGGGATGGTGGTGCCCTCACCAAAAGTTGAAAATTTGTAATAGGACTGTGTTCCCTCCTCTTTATATTATTAATAAAATAATATTATCTAAAAACCTTCGTGTGTCTCTTTTATTTTTCCGTATATTTTTCTCTATGATTTGATTGAGCTAAAATGGGTGCATATAGCTATGTATCTGTATGTATATATTTGTTTGGGTGTGTGGGTTTTATGTTTAAGGCGATTGGACATTATTAGAATCGTGTAAGAAAAAATCCCAACAAAAACAGTTGCACACTCTGATAATAGGAGAGAGAAATATAAAATAATATATGAAAAAGAAAAAGGCAACTCCCATTTTCTCCTTAAAAGTTATGCTTCAATGAAAAAGGAACCTTAACTTCAAACTGTTCATATAATCGATGCATCCTCATTATAAAAACCCACTTTCAAGCTCTAAGCATAACTTACTCTCGAGAGGGAAAATCTGCTCTGTAATTTTCCAAGTAGTCGGCGATAACATAACATACAAATTTATCACTCGACTGTCAATCGGTTTCTTATAAGTGTTTCGAATATTCAAGTGTACTGTGTTTCACAATGTTTCATGTGTATAAGTGTTTGGGTCATCGTATATAATGGGTGTATTGCTTGTTAACATACATTGTCGTGTATATTATGTATGTATCACATATTTTGTGACTGAGATAAAGAGAAAGAGGAACTTGTAAAATATTTTTTGATTTTGTTTGCGATGTGTATCCAGGAATCGAAACCCTAATTGTGAGATGTGTGCATAAACATAGAAAGGTGTATGCATAATGTGTTTACTGATTAAGAGATGTTTGTAGATAGAAATTTGTAATATCAAATTCCAGGGAAATTTTGTGCTGGTGATGCTATATGATGTAAGCCTGGCATGGCAATGATGTAATTATGGCGTACGTGGTAACGGGTAAAAACAGGGTTATAAGGTGTTTGATGTTATAGCTTTGAAAGAAAGACGTATTGTACCCGGATAAAAGGTTTCTTTTTGCTCTTGTATAGATTGTTGTGTCTGTACCATCTTTGTAGAAAAGTGGTCTGTGTATTCTCTAATGGATCCTCTCATGTATTTGTTGCATTGTGCAGAATCTGTTATGTCTTCTTCCAGTCGGGGGGCGAGAACGGGAGAGCCTTTTAAAATCTGATGGAACTTGAGAGCACAGTTATACTCTTTTGCCGCCATTGTCGTCTAACCATCAGGTAGACGATTATTTTGTTAGTTTTGAGGAATATTGTGCAGAAAATGGTATTCCTTATATTGTTTATAATCAAAATCAAATGGAGAAGTCGTTTGCAAAGTATCCGGCTCTTTGCCATATGAGCACTTTTCAGCACCTCAAACGCTCAGATCTTTTCCAAAGGGATTTTTAAATTGGGGATCCGTATGATTAGAGACTGTTGGTGTAGGTGCCCTAGAGGCAATACAATGTTTATTTTGATAAACCTTTATGTCAATTGATTATTCAATAAACGTATTTATTATGACTTTAATTACTGCGATATATTTGTTAGCATAATAAATGTCCTTAGAATCATGATACACATTGTATAGTTTAGTACATGACTTGAACTTGAGATTATATAATATATCATATTCTTAAATGTCCCTAGTCGAGTATTATTATTATAGGACAATAATAATACATAAATAGACTAGTATGTTGTTTGACAGATAACCACATCTCATTGGTTATAAGTATGGGGATACTAAAGTCAA